>MU403172.1:0-134087 GCA_022695765.1 Annulohypoxylon moriforme
AATTTTAATTTTAATTTTAATTTTAATTTTAATTTTAATTTTAATTTTAATTTTAATTTTAATTTTAATTTTAATTTTAATTTTAATTTTAATTTTAATTTTAATTTTAATTTTAATTTTAATTTTAATTTTAATTTTAATTTAAATTTTAATTTTAATTTAAATTTAAATTTAAATTTTAAAATTTTAATTAAATAATTAATTTATATAATTATTAAAATAATTTATATATTTAAAAATTTTTTTTAATAAAAATTTTTTATTAAAAAATAATTTTTATATATAAATTAATTTAATAAATAAATTTAATTAATAAAAAAATTTATTTTTAATTTAAATATTATTAATTAAATATTATAAATATTATAAAAAATTTAAAAATTAATAAAGTTTAAAAAAATTTATAAAGTTAAAATATCATTAACATTAAAAACGTTAAAATTACCGCGATAGGAAATTTTTGATAAAGAATTTAAGCAAGGACCATAAGCAACATAATACCCCTTCGTAAACTTAGGGCAATAAGGGATGTACATCTTGTACTGTCTCGGCATTTTACACCCACAGGGCAAGTACTCCGCGCTTTTTGCAGAGGTAGGTAGGTAGCTATTTGCCAGGCTGCAGCACTTAGCACTCAGCCCCCAACACCCTCGGAAGAAGCCTTCGCCAAGCTGGCCAAGATGATTCGCATGTGCCCTCCTGCCTTGGCCGAAAGGCTTGACTTGACATTCATCACTCAATAGACGTCGACGACGACTCAAGCCACAAGACGTGGGCTCCTGTTCTTTTGCAGGGGGTGTGAATATATATAAATCTAGCAGGAGTGTGCGAGCATGATGCTACGCCGTGTCTGGTTGGCTAGTGCTGGGTTTTACGTTGCATAGTAGAGGTAGTTCAGCCAATCCGATGGGCTACCATCTGGGCGGAATCTAGGTACTTCAGAGATCTAACTATTAGGTAGGTACCTGGCTGAGCTGATTCTAACGTACTTAGAACCCGGCACTAGCCAACATACACGGTAAGGAATATTACCGGCGCTAATAAAAGTAATGCTGGGAAAACCAACTAGAAAACAACGATACAAGGGTCATCAACTAGGTCTACCTACCTACCTTCTTACCAATGAGAATGGGCAAACAATGAAGAAAGAAGATTGAAATTGGCCGGTAAGGGGAACATTAAAAAACTCCTTAACAAGCGGCATTTGGCGCCGTTTTCGTGTCCTCATTCCTTCCTGTTTCTCTTCTATTCCCATCCGCACGCCTTCCACCATGCAAGAGCAAAAGATCGAGACCGAGTTCGGTACACTCTGGACTGCCTGCAGTGAACCTCAGGCATCTTCCAAGTCGAACCCAGCTATCTTGTTTCTACATGGTAGTGCAACTAGCTCACGTATCTTCGAGCCACTCCTAAACTCGCCGGAGCTCAAATCCAATCACAAACTCGTTGTTTTCGATTTTCCAGGCCACGGCCGCTCTTCCGACGCTCCTGACCCCAACAAATCCTACCACCAGTACGCTTATGCAGAGGCGACCCTGGAAGTCCTCCGGTATTACAACATCACGCAAATTATAATACTAGGATGGAGCCTTGGTGGGCATGTCGCACTGGAATTTGTCTCTGTGCTCGCGAATACCAAACAGCCCACTGACATTCGTATCGCTGGCATCATGATTACCGGAACGCCACCAGTGCCGAAGCAAGCAATTACCGGTTTCCGCAAAGACGCCGATGTGTCAGCCCTGTTCAACCCGGAGGCTTCCAAGGAGGACCTGATCAAGGTCGCGAGTGTTCTTACCAAATCTGCACCGCCAGGTTGGCTGGTTGAAGATGTCTTGCGTACGAACCGCTTGACCGGTAGAACTATGGGTGCCAAATTCATGGAAGGCTACTGCAGTGATCAGATCAAGATTGTGCACGATTTCAAAGGATGGATAGCCGTCGTCAACGGTGGATCTGAGCCCATTTTGGACCTCGACTACTGTGATTCTGTTTGCAAAGGAGCGCCTCGACTTTGGCGTGGTGAATGCATCAGGCTCAAAAATGAAGGACATGCACCATTCTTCGATAATCCGCAAGACTTTCTGACGGTGTTCTTGGACTTTGTTGATAGCTGCAAATTGTAGATTTACTTATGGAAGACTGAAGTAGCTGAGGTTTTGACCTGTTAGGCTTTGTGTCCCTTGTGACACTGTCTATTTGAGAACGCAGCGAAATTTGCCGCGGGTCAGCCACCAGTTGTCAGTTCCCAGCCCCAATGGCCGCCTGCAGGCGTCTTATTCAGCGCCTCTTTTCCCTTTGCCACCTGTCTTACATGTGCTTGTAAACTGCGCAGCGCGATCTCGCTGCTGTGCCTTTGCTAGCTCGACTACCGTAATGTTCCTCAGCTGCTGTTCGATCGCGACAGTCTGCAGCGGCGGTTGGTCTCGGGCGAGATCGAGAGTCCCCTCGAGTTGCGACAGCTGCTAGGACGCGTCACGCAGTGTCTTCGATCCATTTTCCACCTCGTTGCGCGCCGCCTAGATTTCTCGCAGCAAGGTGAGCGACGGCCAAACCACCAATTGACTAAAACACAGTGTTAAAGTGGCTCATACTATATTTGGACTGTATTTTATCGCTAAAGCTCCTGTAGGGGCTAGGGGACTTAGCGCTGTTGAGCGTTAGAATTGTATGTTGAATTGACCAATCAGACTCTGAGGTACTTAGGTACTTCCAACCACAGCCGAACAACAGCTGAACAACACTTCAACAACACTTCAACAACACTTGAATAACACTTGAACAACAATTCAGCAACGCTTCAACAACGCTTTAACAACAGTTTATCAACAGCTTAATATCATTTCAATTATACTTAGCCTAAACCAGATTGAAGCGCATGAAGGAAGGGATTGAACTATACAAATTATTTTCTTTTCAGCCTTGGCTTTGTGAAGCTATCAGCTTTGAAAGCCTTGAAGTTCAACTGTTGTTGAAGTCTTGTTGAAGTCTTGTTCAGTTGTTGAAAAGGTGGAAGTACCTAAGTATCTCGCCACTTGATTGGTCGAATCAACCTCACTAATACCACCTATAATTATAGCGCTCAATAGGGCTAAGCTCACGAATTCTTACAGGGGCTTAAGCGATAGAATGCAGTGCAAATACAGTTTTAAGCTGTATTTCGTCGGGTATTTAGACAATTGTGTCGGTTATGTCGGATTAAGGCCCCCTAATTTAGTCGGCATATCCTTCATGTGGAGTAACATGAATGCATCTTAGAGTAACCCATGGTATAAGAGGCCGTTGATTGGTGTCACACACACGACTGCGTCGATGGAACCTCTGCCGAATTGAAAATACACGATTACGGTCATCAAGCTTGGTTGCAGGGGGGGAAGGCAAGTCTAGAAACGTCAGAAACCCCAGATTCAGCTAATAAGACCACGTTTCCCCTCTTGTAATACCAGATTAGTCTACACTTATGCCTCATTAGCTGAAAAATCTCCAATGCCGCGATGCCTTCAAGTAGGTTCGAACAAGGTTCCCCGCAATCGAGGTGAATCGACTGCAAGATGGATGGTAAACTAATTTGATGCTCCACCATCTTCCGTGTTGATCAATTTAAGGGTGCTCCAATAATTCAGGGGACTATTGTGAAGAAGTTGGAGATATCCCTACCATGTCGAGGTGGTTATAAGTCATATTAACCGCCCCCGGGGAAGAATTGACCTAGTATCCTCTGCAACAATCAACTTTTTTCAGATCCCAAAAGGAAATTTTCATCATGGGACTCGGTGTTCTCGAGGATAGGCATCTTTCTCATGTGCCCGGCACAGCTCTTCTGACAGATGTCGTCGGTTCTGATAATTTGCACCGTCATGGCGAGCTTGCTTCGGCCTTGCGCCATGGAAAAGGCAAAGACTCGGATATTGTGTTGGTACCACAACCGAGTAATAGTCCCAATGACCCGCTGAATTGGCCCCTGTGGAAGAAGGATCTCATGTTATTCTTTATCTGTATTGATACCGCCGTTGTTGGTGCTTGGGTGAGCCCTCCTATAATATTAGTACTTGCCCTACAAGTGTTTGGCGTTATAAAATTCGTTGAAGAGGCTGAGACAATATTCCGTCATGCAGGGCTAATCACATACCGTAATTCATAGGGTCCGATGATCACGCCCGGTTTCGTCGAGATGACATCCCAGTTCGGTATTTCGTATAACAAGCTCAATGGCGATCTCGGATATGGCATACTTATGATTGGTCTATCATGCTTCTTCACCAATTCCATGGCTGTTGTCTGGGGCCGTAGACCCGTCTTTCTCCTCGGTAACCTGTTATTGTTCATCAGCAGTATTGGTGGATATTACTCGCATACTTTCAATAGTCTGCTTGGCTTCCGACTCGTGGGATGTATAGGGATGTCCCCGTTTGAAGTGTCAGTACTCTTAATTCCATCTCTTGGATGACGATAATAGATATTGGCTGACTTACAGAAGTTTGGTTACCACGACAATTGCGGACATTTACTTCGTGCATCAACGCGGAGTCCGGCTCGCAGCGTGGGGTCTCTGCCTCTCTATCGGAGTTGGGGGTGGCACAATTATCTCCGGTTACATCATCCAAGATCTGGGCTGGAATTGGACCTACGGCATATGCGCAATCATGTTTGGAGTGTGGATAATCGTTCTCTTTCTCTTCTGTCCCGAAACCGCATATAGACGAGACGATTCTCTGAATACGGATCTCGGGACAGGACAGAACAATAAGGAGGAGTTAGCTGATAAACACTCCAGCTCGAAAGAAAAGGCTGACGACGGATCGCCTGGGGCCGAAACCGTTGATGTTGAGGTCGAGGTTATAGAACGTGCCGCGACTGATATTACATGGTCAGAAAAGAAGCATAGTTACTGGCATGACTTGAAGATTTTCCACGGGAGAGTATCGGACGATCCCTTCTGGAAAGTTCTTACCAGACCATTGATGATGCTCGCATTCCCGCAAGTTTTATTCTCCTTTTTCGCATATGGGCTCACGACTTCTTGGTTGGTAGTGGTGGGCTCCGTGTTGGCTCAATTATTCACAGCCCCTCCGTATAACTTCAGTGTCTCTGGAGTTGGGCTCGTCTCAATCGCCTCTCTAATCGGTGCGATCGTCGGCGCATTCATATCTGGCCCGATCGCCGATTGGATCATCAAGGCGATGTCGAGGAGAAATGGAGGCATATATGAGCCCGAGTTTCGCCTCGTCCTTATCGTGATTACCCTGATCCTAGGAGGCATGTCATTCCTCGGCTTCGGATGGTCGCTCCAGGAGCAGGACCCTTGGATTGCCCCCGTCATCTTCTACGGGTTACAATATTTCAGCGTGGGGTTCATGACCATCGCTGTGTATGGTTATCTGACAGACTGCCATCGCGACAAGGCTCCGGAGGCATTCGCGGCAATTAACTTGAGAAATATCTATTCTTTCGGCATGAACTACTTTATATCAGATTGGATCAGCAGTCAGGGTCCGAAAGAGGTGTTTTGTATAATTGGGGGTGTGCACGTCTTCATCTGCATTTGCGCAATTCCGATGTACATCTTCGGGAAAAGATGTAGGAGTTGGACAAGCCGAGTGAAGGTGTTCGAGAAGATCATGCAGGCATAGGAGTTAGATTAGTGAACTGTATGCTATATGCAATAGAAGACTAGGGAAGAGATCGAGAATCCGCAAAAGCCGATCATATGCTATCAGCACTGTGCCTATTTCACTCTTCACGAAGCATTCAGTTCGGCGTCGAGTGCGTCGGCCATATCTCCCAGCGTGTTAAACTTCCAGTCATATATCTCCTGCTCCCTATTTCCCATGATCGCGCCAGGTCTCACGATCCAGACTGACTTGATTCCCATCGCCCGAGCCGGGTGGTGATCATGAAATTGACTTTGGGCCGTCTGTAATACTTGAGCCTTGTCGACATCGAACTTCTCTTTTACTTCTTTCAGCATGCGTTCAAAATTTTTAGGATTTGGCTTGTACGAGCCGACATCCTGAGCCGTGATCACAAGGTCGAAAGGGAATCCTTGCAGCGGTCCGGAGTTGGTTAGACCAAAGGAGACACGGTCGATATTCGATAATACCACTAGCTTATATTGCTTTGACAGTCGACGCAGTGCAGCGACGGTATCTGGGAAAGCTGGCCAGTTTGATACGGATTTGCCGAAGACTTGTGACTCTTCAACCGTAGGCGGCGCTAATCCTAATTTTGCTGCTATTCTCGAGTGTATGGAGGCCAAGAGCTGAGAATAGGGCATGTCGGGCGTTTCCCGTTGCTGCTTGACTTCGAATTCATGGTATGTCTCTAACAACTGTAAACGGGAGATGTTCGTGCGATTGTTGGCGCGGAGGAGGGGTTCCAGGGCTGATAGTATGCCGGCTTCATAATCTATCAATGTGCCATAGACATCAAAAGAGAGAAGTCGGAAATCTTTCAGGTTTGCCATTACACCTAAGTTGAGATATTCGAGAGATATACGGATCCGTTCAACTGATCAATTTGAAGTAGGGGTGATGGATTCCGGTCAATAGTTTGACTGCTGTACCTCGATCATATATACCGGTTACCTTACCTCTCATCATTGCCTTAATCGTGACTGGCTTCGATCGCGGGGTTCACAAGCATGACGTTGTTGACCGAAGGGCGCGCCCCTATTCGGATCCTAAGAGAACATTGTTCTCATTTTGCGGGGTTCTGATAGTGCAGCTCACGGCTTTGTCTCGCTGAAAATCGAATAGACGAATATCCAAAATTGAATTGAGATGATTTCAAAGTTGAAGGTGTTGAAATCCGATTAAGAACATCAAATTGAAATGACGGGCGGAGATTACCTACTAGGTACTAAGGTATCTACCTACCTAGTAGGTAGGACGTACCTAGCAAAGGCGGGGTTAATTGGAACCGTGTATTATCCATCCATTCAGCTTACACTGTGAATTATGGGCTATCTTTAGTGGCTGAACGGCCAAGCTATAGCAGCTACCCACGAAGATATAGCAGTCATTCATTTAGCCACGCACTGTCCAGGTTCAGGGGATAAATTACCGATTTCACAATTCAATCTCCAACACTAAACCTGTTTACCCTCACCAAAGATTCCAGCACGCCGTGTGAGCGCTGCACAATTGTCAATCAATGCACCCTCTCGCTTACCTTCAAATGCCATAATGAAGGCTGCAAGGTATTCTACTTCGCGTCAGAAGGCTTGTAATAGTTGTTCATCCGCGAAGGCGAAATGCGACCGCAAAGCAGGCCGTTGTACTCGATGTGCCTCTCGAGGCCTACCTTGTTCCTATCCTCATCTTCCGCTACCCGGAACCTCTACAGATACCATAGGAGGGAACGCCGATGTAGGGCTGTATAGCTCTGCTCCGTCGCCAAACACTCTTTCCTCCACATCCGGAAGTTTACTTCCAAGCCCCGAGTGCGAGATCTCCGTTGTTACAGACACTCAGAGCTCAACAACTGAGTCAACGTTAGTCATTGACGATTCCAACCCCACCAGTTCATCCGCTGGAACATTTGCGGGAAACTATACTCCCAAGGAGCCGAGGATAGATGTCCCAATCCGTTTGCCTAAGAGGTCCGACACGCTTGATTTTTCGAGTCTAGAACTATTTAGTCCCATCAACGTTGACGACATTAGTAATCGTTGGCTACATACTTATATCCCTGTCTCCGGCCAGAAGGTTAAGCAATATCCGCCTAACATAACTTCTCTTATCTATAGGATCCTTAAGTCATATGTCGCTGTCACCGTCCGTGGTCGCGGAATTCCGCCGTTCATACATGCCTCGCAGGTGATAAGCACCTCGGCAAGCCCACCCCTTTCAACTTGCTTGAGCTTGATTCGTATTTGCGAAAACCCCTTACCAGGCAGCGAAGGTGTTGCCGCGGACGTATTAGGGCGGGAGATGGGTAATCTCTATGAGCACTATACGGCGTACGACAATGTTACTCAGCTTGCAGCCTTTCAAGCCTATATGATTTATTCCATGGTCTTGTTCTTCAGGCTCGGTCAGATATCCGGTCCATTCCTTAGACAAGCAATGATGAACCTCCAACAAATCGCATGCTCCAGCAGTCGAGGAGGACTTATGTGCATAGCAGAACAGCAACATGCTCGTCCCAAGTGGGAAGCCTGGATTGTCGCTGAGGCAAAACGACGAACCCTATTCGCCATGTATCTCTTTGATAGTGTCCTTTCTGCGCAAGACGGTCTTCAAACATTTCTTGGCACAGAGCTCGAAGGTTTACCCGCTCCAACAAGCAAGTTCCTCTGGAGAGCCCAGACACGGCAAGAGTGGGAAACAGCTTACAACATTTATCTAGCAGATTGGCTAGAGGAAGGCCTTCGTATTGATGAACTATGGCCAATGCCGGCGGATCTTGATGAGTCTGGTCGCCTTGAGAGACGCAACCGAGTGGATATCTGGCTAGAAAATGTTGACGAGTTCGGGACAATGATCTACGCGGTAACAAGTTGTACCCATGGTGGCTAATGCTACTACGTTCGTAATCGATCAAGCGCACAGGACATAACAATTCCAAAATTACGATATTGGCAACCACATAACATGATGCATCCGTACATTCCAAGTATGAACCTTGCCATGCACCCAAATGCATCCCCGGTCATACAGTGTGAGATTCCCTACTATCAGAGACCTGACATATACAGTCCATGGAATAAGCTGTCCCATGCGACTCACCCCACCATTAAGAATCAAAGTTACAGAGAAGTACGATATGAGAACAGTGACCGGAGGTTCACGACCACGAGGAACATCCTATCATATAAATTATATCTGGCCTTAAGTACGCCAGTCCTGCTTATCTGTGTCTACTACATCTCAAATTGTCAGATCTCAATATTCCTTCAAATCTCCTAACTGCATTGGGATTTGAACAGCACCTACCGCACAAGCGCAGCCTGCGGATGCCTTCGGATACGTTGCCGACCCAACGCCTAATGATTGGGTTGGATAGAAAGAGATATGCTGCACTAACTCCTAATCACTCATCTACTAGTAACCAACAACTATACTACCTCCTCCTTTTACTCTTCATTTTTTTACATATTGCGCACGCTCGGGGCGACCTGAGGAGAAATATCTGTTAGAAGAACACACACTCTGTATCATGGTATGCCGGAGTTCCCCTTGCTTCGAGAGTTGGAGTGAAGCCTAAAAGCCAACCGCTCAACACATAGCGTAGACTTACCTATATATGCCATCACATTCAAATCCTCGCATTTTTTAAACCCTCCTATCATCACACATTTCACTCAGAACTTAACAATGACAAATATTCCTACTTCGGAGGGCTATATTCCTTTTGAGATTCCTGGGGGAAATAATATTCCCTGCTCAACCTATTATAAAGTCTTCGGCGATCTTTCAAATGGCGTTCCACCTGTAGTAGTTCTTCACGGCGGCCCTGGCGGCGGTCATGAATACTTGCTCTTGTTTGCAGAACTCTGGCCACAGTATGGTCTCCCGGTTATCTTCTATGACCAAATCGGCTGCGGCGCTTCAACCCATCTTCCTCAAATGGCAGGCGATACACAATTTTGGCAAGAGTCCCTATTTATCGCCGAGTTAGATAACCTTCTTGACCGTCTGAAGCTGCGCGATGGTCCTGGATTCCACCTGTTGGGCCAGAGTTGGGGAGGCCTGCTCGGTGCAGCTTTCGCCGCCAGCCAACCCCGCGGTTTGCAGAGGCTAGTATTGGCCAGTGCATTGGCTAGTATGGAGCTTTCCGTGCAAAGTATTCATATGTGTAGGAGTGAGCTTCCAACAGACGTACAGAAAACTTTAAACAAATGCAACCGAGAGGCCGATTACGAGAGCCCAGCGTATCAAGAGGCGTTAGCAGTCTTTCACAAGATGTTTGTATGCCGGGCAGAGTCGGTGCCAGCCAATTTGGCGCTTTCATTAAAAAATCTTAGCGATGATCGAACAGTTTATGGCACTATGTAAGTTTATTACTGTTTTGTTACCAGTCGTCCTTAAATTCCTCTTTTCGCACACTTCTTTTCCTCCGAATATGCGTATCTATCTCATTCTTTTCTCCGCTTAGCTTGGCCCTTCGTTCACAGCTACTTATCCCATACCACATCCTATAGGTACGGCCCATCTGTCTTCAATTGCAACGGTTCGCTACGTAGCTGGACAAGCGTACAGCGCCTCCCGCAGATCACCGCCCCTACTTTACTCTACAATGGAGAGCACGATACATCGCGCGATATAGGGCAGGAGCCATTTTTCAAATTCATTCCACGCGTACGCTGGATCACATTCCAAGGTGGGAGTCATATGTGCCATCTCGACGGTGGTGGCCTGAGGGAACGGGTTTTGAAGGTGGTGGGGGAATTTCTGGCACAGCATAAGACAGCTGAGAAGGCAGCTGCATAATATGCCATAGCATCTGTCGGCTCACCGGTTCTTCTGAATATTTAGGTAAGTACCTACGAAATTGAAATATAGTAGTATATAACCTAAGTTGACTTTATGCCTCAAATTTCGCATGTTTGTTACCATCAAGACTTTTCCAGCTTCAGCATATTCTTATCGGCCACGGCGACAAACCTTCCTTAAACCTGATTCGCCAACTAAGCGCATCACCATGATTTTTTTGGGCGTAAAATAGACTCCCAAGGTCATCATCATCATCATCATCATAATTAGGTACCTAGATTTCGTTGTTTATAGAAGGGTATCCGCTATTACTCGCTAAAAGCTTGTTGCAATTACCGTGGTCCATTACACTAAATTCCGTGTAATTATAGCGCAGCTCCGCATAGATATACTGCTATTTATGGATGGCGGGGTGCGCATCACATCCATAAGGACCCTTTGGTTCGCTAGAACCACGATGATTGGTCAATGCTTCCTCAGCTCCGTCAGCTCAACTCCGATCCGTCAACTCCGTCCGGAGAACATGCGACTCGACTCTTTATATATTAGGTACCTACCTAATAATATGTTGATTCAGTTCATCTTTCAAATTGTAAAATAATAACAACAGAACCTTGGAAGCCAATCATGCCGGAAAAGCCTGAGGAAACCCTAATAACACCACCAGCATCGTCACTACCGTCATCAACAGCTCCTGAGGAACCTTACAGCATATTCGACAAGAGACAGAAAGCCCTAATAATCCTAGTCGTATCAACAGCGGCAACTTGTAAGTGCATACCTCCTACCCCCTAAACTGTGGTATTCCCTAAATTAGCATATTAATATGAATAGTCTCTGGCTTCGCATCGAACATCTATTTTCCCGCGGTCCCTACTATTGCTCACGACTTAGACATATCAGTCGAGCTCGTCAATCTCACGGTGACATCATACCTTATTTTCCAAGGTTTGGCACCAAGTCTTTGGGGTCCGGTCTCTGATGTCAGGGGTCGCCGGGTTGCTTACTGCTGCACCTTCTTGGTGTTTCTTGCCGCGTGCGTCAGTTTAGCAGAAGCGAAGAATTATGCTACTCTGATTGTGCTCAGATGTCTACAAAGTACCGGCAGTGCGAGTACGATCGCAATTGGGTCCGGCGTGATCGGCGATATTACTACTCGCGCTGAGCGTGGAGGTTTCATGGGTATATTTCAGGCCGGATTACTCGTTCCTGTCGCTGTTGGACCCGTTATTGGAGGTGCACTGGCTGGATCTCTGGGGTGGAGGGCCATCTTTTGGTTCTTGACCATCTACAGCGGCGTCTTCTTGATATTCTTGATTATCCTGCTTCCAGAAACTCTAAGGTCAATTGTTGCAAACGGAAGTCGAACGCCGCCTAATCCGATAGCCAGTTTTCCTCTACGGCTTTATCAGAAAACTACCAAGGTGCAATGGAATCCGGAAGCGCCTAACTCACAGCCCGCCGAGAGAAAACGCATTGATGTAACCGGCCCTCTTCGAATCTTAATCAGCAAACACGCTGCTCCTATCATTATCTTCCTCGCCATCTATTATGCTGTCTGGCAGATGAGTATCACAGCTATGTCCTCGCTTTTCGAAGAGCGATACGGCCTCACGGAAACCCAGATCGGTCTGACGTTCATCGCCAACGGCGCGGGGTCCATGATAGGCACACTCATCGCCGGCAAGATTCTCGATATCGACTACCGCCGCGTCAAAGCGCAACACGAGGCTCGCTCCGCTCAAACAGACAACTCCGATGATTCCTTTCCGTTAGAAAAGGCGCGTCTTCGTCTTGTACCGGTCTTCTCCTTTGTCCAGTGTCTGTCCATCATCCTTTTCGGCTGGACAATTCAATATCCCGAACGTGTCCATATTGCTGTCCCCATTGTGTCTACATTCATCACTGGTTGGACTGCTGTCTCTACGCAGTCTGTCGTTATGACCTACCTCGTCGACATCTTCTCCAACCGCAGCGCGGCGGCCAGCGCAAGCTTGAACCTCGCCCGATGCTTGTTCGCCGCTGGTGGCACGAGTTTCATAATGCCTATGGTAAATAGCATCGGAGTTGGTTTAGCATTTACGGTATGTGTGATCGTACAAGCCGTCGCGTTGTTAGGTGTCGCTGTTCAATGGAAGCTCGCTCCAAAGTGGAGGGGGGAGATAGAAAGGGCCGAAAGGGATAAGGCCTAATGTTAAAGGATGGAGAAGAAGGACGATCACATCAAGAGAAAATTAGTCCAAGACGAGCATATTAAAGGTTCTGTTCTGAATGTCATATTGTTAGGTATCATTATAGCGTAAATCAATTTAATGATTGAATACAGGGCCATCTGCCCGTTATCGAATCTTTAAAGGGATAGTAGTGCCAAATTTGGGTGAAGATACCAATATTAAGGTATTAACTTCGCACCCCCATTCCCAAAATACTCATTCTCCCTCTCCTCCCCAATCCCTATACCTATCATCAGGTGTTCGGCCTGTGGCTAACCTATAGCTAGGGATCGGGGTTCGGTCCATGTGATGCCGTTGGAGCCCCTTGGGAGACCTGTTGGCAGCCAGCCCTAGACAGTGTAGACAAAGAGTCTCATCCTGTATGCTAAGGATCCGTGCTTCGTAGGGCAGAGAGAAGGTTTAGAGCTTCTCGCGCAACAACGTCGTCGTTGTTTACTTGCTTCTTAAGTAGCTCCGCCTTGTGACAGCTGTCATTCCATCATGCTCTGCTATTCTTTGAGAAAACATGTTCGAATCTCTTGATATGGCTCTTCATGTTATCAAAACGGCTGCTCGTCCCCCGAGTTGACAGGCCAGCATATCGCTCGGATATAGTTGTGTCAGAACGGACGTAGTCTCGGGGAGTGTATGACTGCTCGTAATACTTCTTGGACGCCGAGTAACTAGAAGCAGGTAAGTTTAGTTCCAATCGTTTATTACTTGAAACAGAGATCGCGTACCTGGTGATCTTGTAAGAGGTCGAATATTGGTACTTGCTAGAGGAAGACATTGCGGACTGGAGGCATATACTATAAGAGTGGCTTCAGGCATATGAAACTTCGCACTTTAGTGAGAATATCTGTATCTGAGAAAGTAGCCGTCGTTTTCTATTGTTGCTATGATGGTCTATCTTGAATTCTATCGGATCTAATGTTGCTAACATGCCTTGATCTATATACTGTCCCTCCTTGCCGGGGACATGTGGATTTTCCATAACTTCTAAGATAATAGTTGGGAATGAATACAAAATCTGATGCGCTCCCAAGTTGCGTTCAGATTGTGGCTTTGTGTTGACAGAATCTCAGGGGCGACAGGACATGTGAGTATGAAGTCCTATGGATTAGCGGGTCTTCAGTCAGAAAAAGGAACCCCCGTGCTAACATTACGGTATGAGATTGTGAGACTACGGTATCCCCTGATCCTCTTATTGTAGTAAGTTTAAACACTATGGCGGGCAGTGGGCGCTGGTTGTGGGGTATAGGGGATAGCTCTGATCGCCATAAGTTGGCACTTGGGTCTCTTTTTCTGACCTGGGTGGCTTTGCTGTTACTCTTCGCGATGAACATGCTGATTGGTTGGGTGAAGTTCTAACTTATCCAATAAGACAAAAGTAGCAGGGATCACGCATCTACGCCTCATCGTCGATCTTAGCTTGATTTAGAATTGACAAAATCTGATAAAATCTGTTAAAGACCCTGGTAATCTGGAAGACATAATCGGAAGACAAAATCTGAGCAACAAAATCAGACAGCCTTGAGCCAGTCGGATTCTTGGTATGTATCCATGGATGTGACACAGTATTGCGACTAAGTACCTATGTACCTACGGTAACTGGACAATTCCAATTCTACTACAGAGTACCTAGGTACCTAATTTTGAACATGGATGCCAAATCTCCTTTTTCCTCGATCCTCCAGAGCCTCGTTTCTTAATGAGGGTAGATACCAACAAGATCAAATCTACCTACCTAGTAAGTAGAAATTATCAATAATATCATAACATCCATTTACAGAGTAAAATCAGCCCAATGCGTTTTGTGATTTTGGAATTTTCTGTCTTTGAGCAATGATGGATGATCCCACCCCTCAAACGAGACCCCCGAAGGCCGATTGGACCCGCCACAAGGACACCATCATTCAACTGTACCTGGATGAGGGCCTTAACTTGAAGCAGCTGGCTCATAGAATGGAGATGGATCACGGCTTCATCGCAACGTATGACCCCAGCTCCGAATACAACTATCTTGTACTTGTCTTGTCTTCTGTACTGTACAGATTACTAAGAATTATCAAAGTACTTCTCAATTCGAGTTCCAGTTAAAATCATGGCGCGTGCGCAAAAACTTGAGGGCGCACGAGTGGAAGCCAGTGCTAGCGAAGCTCGATAGCGCCCCTCCTAGGGCTCGAACTAGAGTTCTTATATCCAATCGCGTCGTTCCAGAGTACAGAATTCATCGAGCCCGACGACATTGCAACAACCTTAACAAGTCGGCACCGAGTTTAGATCAATCTGCTCCGAATGAAGTCTTGAATGATGACCAGATTTCCTTTCAAATTCAAGGGCCGGACGGTACATGGAACGCCTACAAGGACCTTGAAGAATCACCGTCAGACTCTAACATGAACGATCCACGGCATCATCGCCCTCTTATTCCAACTCAAGCACCGAAAGAACCGGTAAATCATCTAACCAGCAACCTCGACCCTCAATCGTCAGGATTGGAGGATACTGGTCATATAACCAATATCAATCATGGCTCTCTCGCTCAAACCATAGATGCTACCATGGTCAGTTTGCGTGACATCATCCCATGGGAAGATGATAATATATCAGAACGTTTATGGGGCCTCGCAGACTCTTCGATTGGCTCGACTAGGGTTCCTGCTGCTATGGATGCACCAACGACTTGGTCATCTATAGCCTTGGGGGCATTGGATAACCTGGGTTCCAATAGCGATAGAATAAATTCTATCATGCTCAGTTCCCCAATAGATTGGCTCAATGATCTACCATCTAGGAAACTAGGTGAGGCACTCGAGGAGATAATCGCAGATCACCAGGAACCCGACAATTCTATGTTAGGATCTAAGCTCTTGCCAGACCTCGGGATATTGTGCTTCACCGAGGAAATTAACCGTGAACATGAACATTCCATTGTTCTAGTTCACTTGTCAAGCCTCATACAGGCGACGATGACGTTCCTACCAGTTCTAGAAAAGGATACCTCATGTTACCGAGTTCAAGACAAGGAACATGCCTTATTATCAAGTCGAGAGGTATCTGATGCCAATCTTCTCCGAGCGATCGTGTTCTCAATGATAAATGGGCTGGCTGGGTTAGATTCCATATCAATTAGCAGTGTTGTGAAGTTTCTCGATCGGTTCCGAAATATGAATCTCCTAATTCCCCGGTTACTTCAGCTTAGTGATAGGTATGCTGCAAAGGCGTTTGCCGAAAACCTCCTTCGATCAGCCATAGCAGAGGAAAAAGAATCAGTCATAACTCAAATACTTGCAGCAGGGCTTCTCGACGACATGGCCAAGTGTCATTTTTTGGAAATGGCAGTCCTGCAACATCATCCAACCGCCTCAACGGCCTTGCTTGATTCAATAATTGCGTCGCAAGATGGAGAGCTAGAGCGTAATACTAATGTGAGACCACTGCTCTCGAAAGTTTTGATACACCACACGTATTCCCCCAAATGGGCACAATTTATACAGCGAATTTTGAAGGCAGGTGTAAATCTAACGCCAGAAGAATTCGAATGTATTGCTTGCCCTCCGGGTGTCGGGCTGAGTGGCTCCACGGAGCTCTGCTATCCCATTGCTACTAACATACAACTCTCCCAACATGCAGAGTTCATAACTGCGAAATGGTTCTACTACGTCGCTATGACACTAGAAGATGAAACGGCAACTGAACTCGTACGACAAATGTTATTATGTTGCCAGCAAACACATGCAAGCAAATGCATACATCAGTATCAGCGGGACTATGACTGGGGGGTAATAACGGCTGCGAAAAGGGGATCTTATAACCTCGTTCACCTACAGATTTCCCGATGTCGCTCATTACCACGGGTCCTATCTGCTGCAATACGGAGTGGCAACGAAAGTCTAATAAGCTTGGTTATGGCTCAACAACCTGGTATCATCAAGCAGGTTCATTGCATCGAACATCAACAGAGTTATCCGAACAAACTCGGCACAACTTGTGATTGGCCTAGTACTAGTAATTGCAACCTAACTTCTGCATTGGCGGAGGCACTGAGACGTGGGAATACGCAGCTCATACATTCGCTTGAGCAAGCCGGCGTCCTCGACCATTTTGATGGAAAACGGTTCCACACAGTGATAGCAGCGGCAATCGAGATAAATGATCTGAGTTATGTTCAGAAGCTCATCGATCATTATATGATACCGAACCAACTAGAGACAGTGCTATGTCTTTTAGTAAAGAAGGGATGGAATGAAATAGCTATGGAATTGTTAGATGCTGGCGCACCTGTAAATGAAGATATTCTGCATGCAGCAGTTGTCCAAAGAAACAACCAACTCGTACGGGAAATCTTAAATGCGGATATTGTTTGCGATGGGTCTGCGAAAACGCTTCTCAAAGCTATTGAATGGGGTGATAGATCAATCATTACAGATCTCTTATCTACATTCGCGTATAGACGAATAGAAGAGACGTTCGTGGAAGAAATCTATGGTGATCCCCGTGGATTTGCCCTTCATCCCTCAGAGGTCAAGCAGTATCACCAACGTCTTTCCAGCCAATATCCACCCCTAATTTTTGCAATACTTTTTAAGGGAAACAATATGCTCGATTTTCTCCTTGAATCTAAATTGGCAACTAAACACGCCCTCACGGAATGTCTCATGGCCGCATTGCTCGAGAGAAATCGCAATTTGCTTCGGCATCTCATAGATCAAGGGGCTGACCCTCTAAATGAACGGATCCTACAGATCGCTGCAGAATGGCGCCCGGATATGTTACATGAGCTCTTGATGCGGTCTTGCCAAAACGAAAGCCGTTTACCTCGAGGACTACGAACAGAAGTCCTGAAAGGAGCAGTTAGACAGAGCCACCAAGACACTTCGCTCGCTAGAAATCTAATCAGGGGAGGGCAAATTGACCTGTTGGATACTAGTTGTAAGCCACCTGCAACCCGCGGACATTATTTTAATCTCCTTGGAGAAGCAATCCTTCTCAGCAGGAAAAGCCCTGGAAATAGCCTGGAGATAGTGAAGGCGCTCCTTGATGCCGGTTGCAAGGTAAATGACATCGTTCAATGGTCGCCCGGGGGAGATGCCTGTTTCATACCCCGTGGTGATCATCCACCTGTACCTAATATTAACCAAACAGCGCTTCTGGAAGCCATTGAGACGATGAACCAGGACGTAGTTCGACTGCTACTGGATCGTGGCGCTAACGTCAACGAACCCGCAAATTTTGCGATCAAGAGGACTCCCTTGCAAAAGGCTGCAGAAGTCGGAAGTCTCGAATTGGTCCGAATGCTCATTAGCTACAAAGCTGACGTGAACGGCAAGGCAGCCGCCCGAAGCGGCGGTACAGCACTACAAATGGCTGCAATTGGAGGGAACTGCAATATTGCAGCCGAGCTTCTCATCCAGGGGGCATTATTACATACGCCGCCTTCGAAAGTCAACGGTCGATGGCCTCTTGAAGGGGCGGCGGAACACGGTCGCCTTGATATGATTGAGTTCCTTTGGAAAGCGCATCTAGAAGTTCATCTAGCTGTAGGCGAGACTGGGTTCGAAGAGAAATATTGCCTCAAAGCAATGGAGCTTGCCCAAGGCAGAGGCCATTTTGCCTGTAGAGATTTGATCGCGAAATTATCGGAACTGTCGCCACCCCAAGTACGGCCTGATACAATAGCATCAAATTCAAGACAAGAGACAGCTTCTTATCTGGAAATAATAGAAGCCACGTAGAAGACGATGAGAGAGTCATGCAATAGAAGACGACTGAAGCAGCTTGTCGAAAGAGGATAATTGATAGGTACCTACTTATATCCTCATGATACAGCATCTCGGCTACCTCGAACGTCTTTATTTATTCCTAGGTACTAGGTACCTACCTAGGCAGATTCCATATGTTCTATCAATCATCTAAGTTACCATATTATTCTCCAATGATCAACACTTGCCTATCATAGGGACTAATGAGGCCATTGAGACGAGGGCGAATCTTTTGAGAGTATGAGACACAACTGATAATAGAGGTATGAACCAGTGTGGTAGATGTGGCAGATTTAGGACGTTTCAAATCGTGGCACGATTACCGCCCCTATACTCTTAGCAATTAGGTAGTCCATCTTATCGGGGAGTATCAAGACGCCCAAGACTTACTCGTCTCATTATTCTGCGTTGATGCGAGCCACCATACTTACCCCTTTAGACGCTTATATAGAGGTAAGGACGCACTCAACCGCAACATCAACCCCGACCCGAGCTCTCCTAACCAGCACTCACGCAATAACCCTCCACCCCCCACCCGTCATCATCATCACCCTACCAACGCCCCTCTCCTCCCTCCGCGCCCAGAAATCCACGCCCTTCAAGCGCTGCCGCGCGCGAACCCAGGCCTTCCAGCGACACACGCCGCACGGCTCGTTCGCGGCCCTCGTCCGTGTCTCGCGCGCGAGCCCCGCAGCGCAGGTGCCGTACGTGCGCGCGAAGTCGTTGGCCGCGCGGCCGGCCTCCGTCGCCTCATCGCACCCGCGCTGGTACACCAGCTGCGTGTGCTGACGGGTCTGGCAGAGTGGACATACCGTTAGGATGACTAGGTCTGTGCACATATTCTTTCTAACGGTCGCGGCGTCGTGGGTTTATTGTCTGTCTGAGTGGGCTCCAAAGAGCTAGGTAGGTACCTAGGTAAGTTAGCGCTATGGGTAGAAAAGGAGGGAGTTCGATGTCAGGGTATCGAGGATATCTGACCTTGTTATGCGTTGGTGACACTGCCTCATATACAAGTTAAAGTGATCGAAATGCAGGAATGCAGTCTGGCGTAAATTTCATGTAAAGTGACTCGATATAATTCCCATAGAACCCTTATGTGAGGCTATTCGGCCGTGGTTGAGATATACCATAGGTAAATTGAAGATGAGGGTATTCGCATATAATTATTCGTAGCTCAGAGAATATTTTTAGAGTAGCGGCATGCGTAAACCTTCAATTGGTCCATTTTGCGTAGGACTTACAGATGAAACGCGAAATAAAATTTAAGAAGCAAACATATTAATCATAGACAGTGTCGTGTTACCTAGTGAACCTCCTGGTGCTGCAATAGCAACGCTGACGATAACTTCACGACTAAATGCAATTATAGCCAACATGGAGACCGACTAATAGACGGTTGGCCACAAAAAGAGCACCAGCACTATGTTCACAGCCACCAGGGTTTTGTCACACAGAATAAAGGAGCATATGAACTCATGTTTAGTTCTTAGTTCGTAGACGGACTGGTTGAGTTAGATGCTTGTATATGTTCAAGGCTGTAAAACTTGAATCCTGGATGGATAATCACTAATGCCAACCCAAGGATGGTATCACATACCTACTATGCAAGAGTATATACACACTTACACACGCCGAGGATCACGGCCTAGTGTCCCACGGCACTATAGATATTGTCATAGACGGTGGCAAGCCAGCCTTCGGCAGGTCCAGCTGTTGCCACAACTCCTAACCCGCCAGCAGCCCATAGCGCCGCGAGCCCAACGGCGACACTTTGGACGCCCCACCAGGCGCGTCGCCTTTTCTTCCGCATCTGCCTGTCTACTGTTATCTTCTTCCAGTTAGCAGGGGGTGCGAGATCAAGCCACTTAGCCCATCCCCAAACCATATGACCCACGCCAACAGAGAGCAGTAGGGAATAAGCGATCCACGGTGGCAGTGGTTGCCGGGAAAAGCCATGAGATACGAATTGTAACCCGATATTCGAGCTGTCGCCGTCTACAACTAGTGGTAAGATGCGGTTTATGCCGACATGTGAGGCGAGCAGCCCGACAAACAGGTATCCGGATATCGAGATGTAATTCAGAGGAGGCCATATCCTCACGGTGCTTTTGCGATTTGAAGACGGATTCGAGTGGTGCAGTGCCCAAATTCCGGGTGTTGCTCCACCGTAACGTTTCAGATTCTGCCGTCGACGTAAAAGTCGTATTGCGATGCCGGAAGTAATATGGGCAACGACGGGGAGACCGACGAGTAAAGGTTCGGTGAGGGGTGTCTGGTAAAGCTCTCGCGACATAAGCAGGAACGGTTCGGAGTACGGAACAGATTGGTATATGAGGGGAAATAGCGAGGTGTTGGCAATATGGAGACCGGCGAAGAAGGAGAAGGTATAGGATGAGTAGCGTTGGATTCGTGATACTAGAATTGGTGGTGGTGATGGTTAGTAAAAGCTGCGACGTTATTGGCTGTAGCCGTGAAGAAGTTGAGAATATACAGTAATATATTGGACCTCGTCCACTGCCGCTTAGGCCCAAAGTAGAAGTTGAACCTGGGGATGAAGACTTTACGCTTGGATCCGAGGATTGCGATGCCTCTTCCGGTAGAGGTGGAAGCTCCTTGTCGTAGACCGATGCATTGTCTATCGGCGTAGGATCTAAATGGAGCAAGGATATTAACGTCTCTTGCGAAGCCCAAGGATTTATGGCACGAGGATCGGTCGCCATGTGCTACCGAACCTCGCTTTGCGGATTTGGCGTAGGTTGAGAAATACTAGAGTTGAAGTTGAAATTGAAGCAAAAAGTGGAAGTGGATGTCGAGGTTAAGAAAAGTCCTAAAAGTTCGGCGACGTCACACAAATTTTTTTTTTTTTCGAAGTTGTTGAATGATGAAGGTGCGACCGTCAAGGGTTGACGTCAAGCTTCAATTTTACAATTTTACAAAGTAACTGCCAACTGCCACCTGCCACTAGGTATTATATTGTGCACTTGCCCCGCGATAGATTGGAACTTTGGATCTTCACCCTTACAACAACATCGCACTTCGCAAATGTCAATCAAAATACTCATCTATTATCCTCTACGCTCCTTTTCTACTCTATTAAGTACCGGATAGATAACCGTAGCTTTCAAAATGCCTCCAGTCAGTACCTAGTAACTCTATCAAAGCCCTAATCACACAGCTTCAATCAACTCGCTAACGTTTTTGAACGAACAGAGACATCAGACCCTTCCGCCGGCCCAGACATCCTCCGCGCGCGCTGCCCTCCAATCCTTTTACTGCGAGCTCTGTTCGAAAGGTTATTCGCGCATGAACGACTACGAGGCCCACTTGGGCAGCTACGATCACAGCCATCGACAGCGCATGAAAGATATGAAGCAGATGGTCAAAGATCCCACTGCAGGCGCCCGCGCCAGGAAGGCCGAGGCAAAAGCCGACGGCCTCATCAGTATTAAACTGGGCGATTCTAATACAGGTAGTACTGGAGGTGGTGGATTCAAAAAAGGAGGATTCAAGAAATCCGGTTTCAAGACCGCATTCACACCGATAGGCGGATCGGCCGACGACGAAGAGAATAACAAGCCAAAGGAAACCGAAGCGAGCCACAACAAGGAAGAGAAGGCTATACCAAGGGATCTAAATGCCGAGAGCGACACAGATGATGAAGGATATGAAGTCTATAATCCACGCTTCCCAACAGATTGAGGTACTCGTAGCTTATAGTATTTACCTACTTAGGTAGGTTATACATGCACCGGACAACGCATACAGCATTCCAAGGCCATGGTGGGTAGGGCTGTTATGACCCACCCATGGATGCGTCCTTAAATCTCGAATTGACCTCACTACTTACTGAGATCAAGATGTAGAGCTACGCGTCGCGTGGAAGACCTAGATGTAGGATACAGCTTCACGACTAACACGCGCCGTAATACCTGAATAGCTTGCGTCTCGTGTTTCATGAGTAATATCAAGCATAGGTATCCATCGAGTCCTAGGTGGGCTCCTAAGATAGCGATCAAGGGTTCGACACCGATTAGGTTCTAATATATATCCTGTAGAATAGCTGAAATATCATTACATTTAACCAATTCTAACCTCGCGGCAGTCATAAATTGTGGCACTAGACATATACCATTTTACCTACATGGTTCTTACGCTGTGATGCCTCGGACCTAATTCCCACGATGCTCAAAATCTTCCTCGCCTCGCTCCTCTAGGGACCGACGGTGATGAAAACGACGTTGAATTCTCAATTGAGAAAGGGTTCCAAAAATTCCCATCCCGGCCTAAACCAAGATGGAGCGGTCAGTAAATAGTTTTCAACTAGCAAAAACACGCACTCGGATTGCTCCTCACTGTGACGCGTAAAGCCCGTGCACTAAGATGAGGAAGAAAGGAAAGAAAAGTTTCAAAAATTGCGGGCGGGAAGGAAATGTTTAAGTAGACGCGAAAGCGGTCAGGGCAGTCCGCCTAATCAATCAAATTTTCTGCCGCGTGGGGCATTTTATGTACATAGGTACCCGCCAAATCTGGACTTCAATGTTTTCAACTGACTGTGTGCCTGTGTAACCTTAATTTTTTGTCGGGACCAACGAAAAATCATGTGAAGAGTAAAAGTTTGAGTATTAAACATTGAACAATGTAGATGTACGTACTGTGTACCTAGGTACCTAGTAGAAATACCTAATATTATTCCTTAAATATGAAAATCATTCAAAGATATAGTACAGAGCATTGAAAAGAATCTAATATTCAAAATTATACTTCCTCCTCGCCTGTTTCTCGATGAAAGATGGCCAAAGATAGTATAGGTGATGGGCAAGGGCGTAGGGAAACTTAGGGATCACTACATTGCCTCTCACTTGTTGATCCACCGCACCGACGCATTTATCCGCAACGTAGTCCAGTTTGAGCCCCCGCTGGTTCGGTCCTGCGTCTCGTGTTGTCGCGTCAGCGTCGACAGCCGAGGCGCGGAAGTTGCCCTGAATGGTCGCCGGCAGAACAAACGTGAAGGCAATCTTCGGGTGTTCGATGGCGAGGGATTGGAACAGGAGCAGAGACGAGGCCTTGGTAGCTGCGTACAGCGCACGAGTCGGCGCCGGGACCACAGCAGCGATGGAAGAGATTAAAAGAACAGACGGCGAGGCGGACGTGCGTAGCAACATCGGAATGAAGGTCAACGCCGCAAGAAGAGGCCCGTAGACGTTTCCCTGGGTCGCGCGAGCAGCAATATCGACGGCGTGCCGCATGCCGGCTTCATCCGCGTCGTCAGTCTTCCCGGGTTCCACGCCAGCTAAATTCATGACCGGCTGCACGGCCGAAACGCCAGCGCACACGTAGAGCGTGTCCAGACCGCCCCACGTAGCAAGTAATTCCTCCCTCACCCGCACCATATCCTTGACGTCGCTGAAGTCAGCCGCCACCCAAGAGCACTTCTCCCCGCACTCCTTAGCCAGCTCCGACAGCTGTTCCGTGCGACGCGCGACGATGCAGAGGTGTGCGCCACGGGCCGCATAACGCTTCGCTACAGCACGTCCCAGTCCGCTTGAAGCACCTATAATAACAATCCTCTCCTCCGTCGGCGAAATTGTCTTCTGCCGGCTTGGTGGAAAGGGCCAAATAGAGCGACAAGCAAAATAAAGCGTAGCTACCGGAACCAGAACGACCGTCCAAGTCGAGGGCGTAGGATTGAAAGGCACCCACGATGACCAATTCAACATATTAGCGATGCTTTACTTGGTATCTTCTCTGTGTGAAGAGTTGAGTATCTGCTTTAGGTATGTACCTAGGAAGTTACCGACTAGGGGATACCTACCTACTTTAGCAGCAATTAATATTTTACTAAGGTACCTAGGTAGGTAGGTACCTACTTAGCTGGCTAGGGGATATTTAGGTTTAACCTCTGAGCAGGGCAGGGATTAGGAGGGGTAGTTACGGGTAGCTGCAGCCTGCAGCCTCATTTCCTTAGTCCTTTGGTCCTCTCCAGTCTTCTTCTTCTCTTCTAGTACCTAAAGTCAGACATATCGCCGTCACTCATCATGTCTCTTATAATGGGATATCTTCGAGATTCCGACCATATCTCAGCCTGAAATCACTAGAATTGGACGAATGTCTCTTTTCTTCCTTTCCGGAAGCGCTGCAAACTCTCTTACTCTGTAGCGCGTCCAGAATGAACTCCCGGAACTCGACCGTGTCGTCGCCCAGCACTCCAGGAGTCTAGAGCATCTTACCATCTTTAGATGGCGCAGACGGTCTTTCCAAAACCCCCATCTCGTAACCTTTTCGCTTTCTGATTTTCCTGTACTTTCGCATCTTCAACTATGGTTTTCTCATCATGGTCAATTCGTTCTGAAGCCATTGATACCGCCTGCCCTAAAATATCTACTGCTTGTAATAAGCGACGATTCCGGTCATATTGATGATATTTTCGCCGAATTACTAATCACTAACTTACTGGCTAATGGTGAGGCTCTTGGATTATCATTCACGCTGGACGTTTCCGTTGTTCATTATGCGACTCCATTCTTTGACATGTCGGGTCGTCAAGAAGAGCAGGTAGTATCAGTCAAAGAAGTGAAAAGGCAATTTCGACGATGTCAAGAAGAATCTATTCGCCCTCAATTCGAAAAATGCCTCCAGCAGTCGCCCAGCAGACGAGTTACCTCGCGCCTACGGATTCTTTCCAATCATTTATTTTTATGATGGACCACCCGGACCCATAACGCACGCCGGTTTCGAGGAGCGCGACAGGGCCCGATACATTGGTCGTGCCTAGCTAAGTCCGCCTAGACGTACATGGATTTGTCCGTGCATAGGTAAGTAAGATGAGCAATATGAAAGACGGCTATGCTCGGGGCATTTTCCTAGTAATAGACTGGTCGGTCAGTACCGACACTACTTAGCTAAAGTAATGATAGCGATGGGAACGATGGGAAGCAGAGGAGAAATTGGGAAATATCTCTTATGTCAAATGATACTCTAGCTTTGCCTCTCTGCTAAGATTTACTCTAGACGTCCTGTGCCCACTACCGCAGCCTCAGCAAACCGTTTTGTGTACAGTAATACTGCTGTAGCACCCCAGACATGAACAACATTGAAGCTCTCACCATCGTACGTTGTACATACACTACAAAAACCAACCCTTGGGCTCTTCCACTTTTGGTTTAGTTTTCCCAGAGCCCCATTTGCGGTTCGCTACGGACCGAACTCCAATCCTACTATAGACCCTCAGTCCCTTAGGATTTAGTCCCATCCATAGCAGGAGAGAGCTATTGGATTAAGAATCTCAACAATCGCATATTTGATATAACAATGCATAGAGGTGCAGTCCTTCCTACATATTTTCATCATTTGGATATATAATCCAATCCAGTCTCGACCGGACACAAAGCTGAGCACTCAGCTGAAGACTTAAGTGCAGCTTTACGCGCAGCTGACAAGAGATCCGCACCCTGATCCGTTTCTCTAGATTCGAATCTAGAAAGTCTTGGCCAGATGGCCAACAGGGGTAGCAGGGTAAGTACTGTAGGTTACTTCGCATCACGCGAGGTTACGGGCAGTTTCCGGAAGAGGCAACTCCATACCCAGTATCACCCACGGCGGTCCCACGTTCCTTTCTCTATTCTCTAATCTTTCATCCTCTTCAACATTACCTATGTAGGTACCTAAGGTACTACGTCCACGGTACCGATACATTAATCAAAAGAGTGTGGTTGCTGACGCACTCAGAAGGATTTAGTTCGTTTCCAGAACCCAGGAACTTTTGGAGATACTCATGCAGTTGCCCGGCGCAGCGCGTTGGTTCGGACAACTATTTGTTCTCGAACCGAAAGCGATATGAAAACCAGCGAATCCTCCTGTCTGTCTGAAGCACAAGGTGCGCATACTAGTTAGCGTTCTATGCAACGCCCACATGGCATGCTGCAAAACCTGGCACGCGATAATAGTGCAATAGAGCAGTGGGATGCGGAGTCTTGCTGCCCTCGCTCGCCCTCATTCGTCGAATCTCCAGCAAGTCATAAGCACTACGGGCGACCTTACATATTCACCACGTGGTGAAGACCTCAATTGATAACCCCGTCGCGTAGACGAGGAGCTAACGACATTAGTAAAGGGTTAGCACGGATTCTGCCATCCTTGTTTCAGAGTAAGTGGTATTTGCGAGTTGTGCCTCGGGGGTTCCTTGCATCGTAATCCGAGCTGCTGGCTCTTCACGGGTAGACGGGATGACCGTCTACCTACCTATGTACCTAGTAATCGCGATTAGCAGATCGGAAATATCTGCGGCCAATTGCTGCATGATGGAATCCTACCATACTACGCGCGCACGCATATATCAGTAACGATCCGCTCGTGTATTACGCCCGGATGTCGCTCAACGCATCTACCCGTCCACCGGTCGACGTTCCGATGCTTGGCTGCCCATTGTCAGACAAATTTCGGGTAGTGACCTCACAATGCGGCCCCTAGCATTGCTTGCAATATTTATGAGTTGTGTACCAACTTGGTGCTGTGGCTCTGGCACGTCAAAGATCGATAACCTGATCGTATTTGGCGATAGCTACACGGACGAGGGCCGATTGACGTATTTCCTGGCTCATGACTACAACCCGCCGCCGACAGGTCTCTACATACCCGAGTCGAACTTGACATCGAGTGGCGGACCAAGCTGGCCTCAGTTTGCCTCCAAAAAGCTCGGCGCGACGACGTATAACTATGCCGGTAAGCAGATTATGGTACTATATTTCTATAGTTCCTATTGCCTATAGATGAAGTCTACATTCTTTATGTTGTCAACTAACCCAAAGACTGCAGTGCGCGGCGCGGTGTGCACCAACATTTTCCCAGGCATCCTCCCAACCGTGGATGACTATGAGGTCCCGGCTTTCTTGGCCGACGTAGCTTATGTCAATTCTACAACCGGTACCAACACGCTCTACACCAGCCGCACGCCTGATAACACCGTCTATGCCCTCTGGATAGGAGCCAACGATCTCGGCGTCAATGCGTTCCTTACCGATTCCCAACCAGCGGGAGAGACCCTCGATGCCTTCATTGATTGTATATGGCCGACCTTCGACAACATTTACAGTGCTGGAGGACGCAGGTTCATTCTCTTCAACGAGGCACCGCTCAACTACGCTCCTTTGTATAGATCACTCGAGCATGGCGGAGCCGGTAACGTACCCCGCTGGCCCGATAAGGAATCCTATAACACGACCGAGTATGAACAAAAAGTGCTCGAATATGTAACGCTCACCAACACCATATTCGACTATGGTTCTCCCTTCCAGCTCCTAGTGAAGAAGAAGTGGCCCAACGCATCCTTTAGCATCTTCGACGTTCACCAACTCATTTCAGATATATACAACTCGCCTTCCAACTACTTGGATGCTCCAGCAAATGCCACGGGGTTCTATGCAGAGTGTCCGGGTACTTTACAGCTCGGAACGTCCGGTTGTGAAGTCTCCTCCAACCCGCTGTCGAGCTTTTTGTGGTGCGTGAGATAACGCTAACGTTGGGCTAAGGAAGAGTATGCTGACACAATACAGGTACGATGAATTACATATGTCACCGAAAGTTCGTAAGTCTTCACCAGTCTCTGCACAGTTCCAATTTTAAGTTGCTAATTCCATTCATAGATGAATACATAGCTACCGAGTTCGTAAATGTCGTCAATAAGACCTCGAAATATGGTACTTACTACTAGTAATTGTAATGAAGGATATGAACATACTGGTATCGGGGCTGTATAGGTATATAACTTCCTTATGCATTTAATGTCCAGATATCCAGGGAATCATTTAATCACGATCTAAGATAAAGGGCTAGAGCCTAACTGCGTATTAACAGACAGGCATCTATCGGAGTTAGCATACTTGTGACCACTGACATCTCGTCAAATAATAAATCAGGGGCCACCATAGGTACTAGGTACCTATACAACGTAATTAGTGCAGGTTAGGCGATTCAGCTCCAGTAGAGCTTACTGTACGCGTACGCCAAAAACTTCTAAGACCCGCTTCATTTATAAATAGACTGATCATATAATCGCATATTCTTGCATTCTAGGTAGGTAGTGTTTCACGTCATAAACCGATGGGTGAAGCTAGAAACCCGTAAAAGAATCAAGTCGACGCGATCATGTTTTCCTCGGCGTTAACTTGATGTTGAAGCTGTTTGTCATTTCCAGCCTTAACGATGACACCTTTACACGAGTTCCATCATGTCACAACTTACTACCTATGCAGCATATAAGGTAAAAGCTCAAGCCTAGTTTCCTACGACTGGTACTATATCAATTGGGTTAGGGGAAATATGCATCTCACCCCGTGATTCAAATTCAAAGGACCCATTAAACTATGATGTATCCGGTGCTTACACACCACCTAGTAATGCCTCAATAAGAATCGAACATCTTGACTTCAAAGCAACTATAGGTAGTTCCCGTGTAATTCGACCCTAATCCTGCCTTTACCCGATTGAGATGGGCCTTCAAGCATCGATCGTACCCGGTTTTTTTCGCTTCCTAAACCCGTCCTTACTCCTCGTGCTGGGCAG
Organism: Annulohypoxylon moriforme; assembly: GCA_022695765.1. Classification (NCBI taxonomy): domain Eukaryota; kingdom Fungi; phylum Ascomycota; class Sordariomycetes; order Xylariales; family Hypoxylaceae; genus Annulohypoxylon; species Annulohypoxylon moriforme. The sequence continues at coordinate 28,972 of MU403172.1, forward strand.
CTGGTTTTTCTTCCATGGCTAATCTACGAACGCATTTATATCCTCTAAACTTTCGAGCCGGAAGCTTTGCTTCGAACTGCAGGAACACGACATCAGCAAAACTTGCCATGAACTTTAACTGTGGGGTATATGCCGCTTACCATTTCATCAATCTCCTCTAATGTGCGACCTGAACGAAGAAATATTAGGCTTGATCTTAAGTCTTAGGCGGTACGGGCGTCGGAGTTTACCTTGGACTTCAGGTAGGAAGAAATAAACCCATACTGCGGCTACGACAGAGCTTGGAAACCAGATATACCCGTATCTTGGGCCCCAGTTCAGAGAATCGGGGTTGATAAAATCTGTAGTGGCTTAGATTAACATGTAAGCAGTAGAAATGGCTAGGGGATCCCCTACACGGAGCAGTAAAAGTGGTGATCCATGCGGCGAGGAATCCCGCGGCTGCCCCTAACCCGAAGGTGTAGCTTCGTAACCGTTGCGATGGGAGTTCACCACCACATAACCAGGCATAGGTCGCCACCATTCCCTATATATAATTATTATAAAGTGCTTTATAGAATCATACTATGACACTCACATTGTAACTCATCATGTAAAGACATGATAGTGCCACAAGGACTACTCCTGTAGCTCTTGCACCGGGATTTTGATCGTAAACAACTGCGACAATCAACTGGAGGATACCACAGGTTCCAAGGCCAGTCATGAGGAGCACACGGCGACGCCCATAGCGCACCACAATCAACAAGTTGAGGACGATGGCAAGCAGACCAATAGCGCTAAGCACACATCCCATCGCAAAGGGATTAGATACCTTGGCCATGGTGAAGAAGTATGCCTTGTAAGCTGTGAATGATGTTAGCATGCCTTAACGTGGTTCCCTAGATGCATGAGGAATCTTGCATATAATAAACATCGAGCCGGTAGAAGCTTGCAAAGTAACTCCACAAACTGCAAGCATTGTGCGTCTTCTGTCGATGGGATTCTTGAACATGTCCAAAAGGCCGACTTGGCTGCCCATTTCCCGCTCTTTATCGATTGCTGCTTTTATCTCCGCAACCTCGATATCTATTTGCGCTCCGGTTGGCCTGAGCCACTCTAACGATTTCTGTCCGTCCTCGATTCGATCCTGCAAGATCAGCCAGCGAGGAGACTCTGGTATAAAGAACAATCCAACGGTCAGAATCAGGGGGACGATATAGATGAGTCCCAATGGGATCAAGTAAGCCGATCGGTCAGACCGTGACGCGGTGGCCCAATCTACGATTGTGCCGATGAGAGTTCCCTAAGTAGTGAATGGTGTTAGAACGTACAGAGAGCTATTGAGTTAGCAACTTACAAGTGACGTGCAGAACTGGAATGCGGTCAGGAAGAGTCCGCGGTACTTAGCTGGACTACTTTCCTGAATGAATAGCTGAGAAAATGTCATGAAATAGCCATTGGCTAATCCGTTCAGCAGACGTCCAATATAAAGCGCATTGATGTCAGTTGTAGTCATCATGATAACATTGGAGATGACACAACCCAAACATGCCATTCTTAGACAAGCTTTCCGACCAAACTTTGCAGCTATCAGGCCAGCGGTGGCTGAGCTAACGAAGGCGCCGAGAGTCATGAGCGATGTAATAAGCTGTTGCCTCACGGTTGAGATGTTCCAACCAATCGTTGTGTCCGGTGCCGGATGGCCATAGATCTGTGTAGCAGCGATTAGAATAAACGGATTCTCTGCGTAAATTGTATAAACTGCTGTTGCGGGATCGGAGTACCTTGAGAAAGCCCGGCATGGCTTGAAGACCTCCTATCAGGCCGAAGTCGATTCCATATTGAAAAGGAGATAAAACCATTAAACCGCAAGCCATGAAGCATCGCCAATGGGCGCGTATAGTTTCGTCATCTTTTATCGCCATTTTAGCTTTTCCAGACCTAGTATAATCGACGAGTTGGGACGTGTTGAGATACCTAGCTAGGTAGGGTTGGATGCTGTAAGGGTTTATGCAACAGGCACAATAACAGTATTTACGTACACAAGAAATGAGGGAAACCCTGCAAGTGCCGAAGGGCCTAGGACACATCCAACGATGCCAAGCAATAGCCATGTTCTGAATAGGCCCGTTACTCCATTACCCCAGATTTGGGAATTTGTCTATTGACGCTCTCCAAAATTCCCCACATCGCCAACGAAAGTGACCTAAAACATCGATAGATTCAGGCTGTTGTGCTTGGCCATTTTTATCCCACGAACCCCCCAGCTTACCCGCACAAGCGATCTCTTGTGTTGCCGACGGTGCTGCAAACGGCTACATCGATTGTGGGGTTCTCTGCGTCTTCGATTAGCTTCTCATTGTTTCTCGTTTGCAAGTAAGCCACTTGTGAATATATTGTGAAAACAATAACAACCTTGTCGTTTTCCTTGTAATCGGTACATAGCTACCTGGGTAATATCGAATGAAATTTCTATAGATAAACTTCATGTTGATTCTTTTTATAAAGCCGCCGTCTTATTACAGAGTTGTGTTCTTACCTACCTGGTGGGTACTCCACCTTGAAAGGCATTCGCTAAGCGACGCTAGGACTTGTATTAAGCAAGTGGTCGTTCCGGTTCCTGTTGAGGAAAATCAAATCATCAATCATATTCAAGTATTATTTTAACATTTCATAAGTATTACCATAAGTTAAATTCTCATAACTTTTAGTTACTAGCTGGTTCTAGTGTTAGGAAACTGTATCTTAATCGGCCTTTATGTACGGCCCCACTTTGATATCCGGAGATCCGGTCGGTCCCCGGAGGCACCTACCTATTTAGGTAATATTCATCTACTTACATACCTAGGTACACTAGGTACCTAGGAGGTATGTATTCATCAAAGACTTATGTTCCGACAATTATAATTTTAACTTTGCATATTATCATAATTAGGTAGGTAGTACTTACATTAAGATAGGTGACAAATCAATGTCATTAACTTGATAGTTTTTCTAAACATATATTATGCCTCAGTGTCAGTACATTACATTCTGAAGCGATAAGTAATAATTACAGCTTTATGAAGCAGTTTGTAACATAGGATGAACTAACTAAACTATTCCTCTACTTACAATACTATCTACACAATGAAGAGGTTCTACGATCTTTTAAACAAATCGCAGTCGTGGATAGGTATGACCAAGGAAAAAATAAGACTTTGAATGGGACATCAGTACTTACATACCTAAGTACCTACTGTGCTTATTTACTTCGTGAAATAACAATCCTTCACTTGTCCGAACCGTAGAATTTCTATATAGGTAGGTACACACGGGGCACATTAGGGCTAACTTGATTCTTGATTTACCGTGCTATATCCTACAGCACACGCCATTATACCTATCCATTCTATGACTACCATGTACCTAGCATTTCTGGTCTAATCATGAGTCTGGGTACCTACCAAGGTAGCAGAGCCTTTTAGGATAAAGATTCACCATTCCAGTGGCGAACCATCAACTAGAAATTTGACTTACAACTGCTGAGGCCTCTAACACACTAATATCAATTCTTTTCTTCTATCAACCCGTAAGGTTGGATGCGTGGATAAACATTATAAAAAATTCCACTCATCCATCTTTCCCTCGATGCTAGCACTAAATACATTTTTAGCATCCCCATACAACCCTCAAACGCAATATTCCACTACATTACAAATCCAGTTCAATCCCAACTACTCGTAACGTTTTTTCCCCAATCCGGAAGATGGAGAGCAACAACAACCGTCCCGAGCGGCCTCCTTGTGCCAGTAAGTTCTCCCTATACCAATGATTCATTTCCATAGCATAACGTAACATCTTTTCGGTTTCCCGTCACCGGCTCTCTACCTTAACAATAGACCAGCTCATCGTTCAGTCCTTTTCACACGTTGAATTTGCTCTCCTTATCCTGTGTGGTATAGCCGCTAACATAACGATGAAAAATATAGACAACACCATTCAGACTTCCCCTTATCACGGCAGGGAGACCTTCGGCTTGAACGACCAGGTTGACGTCGAGGAATTCCATCGTAAGTACCTAGATATCAATTTTATTTTATTCCTAAGACGAGTCTATTATTCATACATAAATTCCCAACCCCCCTTAGACCTCCCCCTCCATTTTCATACATACCTGATTCACAGCTTGAAAAATCCTCAGGGTTTCTCATTAGAGATAGAGAATTCCACAGCAATTTTATAATTATCATTAGACTAACATAACAATGTAGGCTCTGGATTGATTCTACCAAGGAATTCCGCCTTCGGCCATGCAGTTAACAGACAAACATATGCTACCGCAGCTACAGCTGGCATGAGTACCCCTGAAACCGGTTCCTTTACAGCGGACTTTCTTGGGGCAAGCGAACGAAACGCCCGTTACATCGACCATCATGATACCGGCTACAATAGCACGAATATGGGCCTGGGTTATCATACGAATAACCATCCGGCATTTAACTCTGGTGTCGCTGATTACGGTAATGAGAGTCAGCGAACTCAAAACCCTACTATAAGCTACCCTGAGATGCTGACCTCTATTGAGCGCCCGGCTCACTCAACAAATCCTATTCCCATGACTGATTCTCAAACGGGAGGTGTTGGTGCCATCAATAGCATGGTACAAATGGATTCACCCCAAACGACAGCTCATGGTGGTGCTGAAGGGGAACGCCTGACGTGTCGAATGCCCGGTTGTAGTTACCAAACAAAACCTGGAGCAAAGGCTAGAAAGTCCAACTTAATGGAGCACGAAAAGTACGTTCATTGCGGTGACCGTTGCATGTTTCCGGAGTGCCCCAACCCGACAACAGGTGGATCAGCCCGAGACCATTTAAAGGAAAAGCATGATGTGGTCAAAGACGGGGGTATGTATATGTGCTCTTGGACCGGATGTTCTAAGCATTTCAACTCTAAGGTGAGCGCTCGTCGCTGCCTATACCACCATAATTGGCACAAGTTCCACAAGCAGGACAACCAACAGCGAAGGCGGGCAGTACGTCGATCTACTATGTCAGGCCAAGCGTTACCAACTTTCCAAGCCCAGCAGCAATCTGCGATAAGCTCTTATCGTCCCACAACTACATTGGCTCAAGCAAGCCAAGTTCAACAGCCTTTGGAAGGTATTTCGCCTCTATCGCCTACCCAAGCCCCACTCCAGGCGGCAAGATTTGATCCGAACTCAAGTCTCTCCTGGCCCGTCAGCCAAACAGTACAATCTACTACGGTAGGTTCGTGGGAACCGACCCCGGCTTGGCAGAATTACCAGCAGACTTCAATGGGTTCTTTACCAGGTTGGACCACGGCTTTCCCCGCCCAGCAGATGCAACATTATACTGCTGATTCCTCATCTAGCTTTGAAGCCATCATGCCTGCAGCTCGTATGCAGCAGCCATCAACCGGCTATTCCTTAGGATCAAGCACTCCCGCAGCGACCGTTGAGACACAACAGCTCGCATCAGCCAGCCTTGGTCACGATAAACTTCACAACGCATCGGCGAAAGAAATTGTTGATAGCCTACTGCTCGAGAATGATTTGCAAGGAGAGAATTATAGTTCTGCTCAGACAGAGTCAGTTGAACCCACTGAAGTCTCTAAGGTATGGATATAATAACAAAACCATGTCTCGTTATCATTAGAGCTAACATAATTCATGTAGGCCCTATGGAAGTAGGATTGGTGGATGGAAGTACCTGAGGGAGTTTCCGTTCTCATCCCATTTCTAATTCATGTCAAAGGTCTCACTACTACGTAAATGGCCATGGAGGATACCTCTTCATCCGGTTCCGGTGGCTTAGGAAGCTGCTTGATTTTGACCCGAGCTTTACAATGGCTTTACGAAAACGTACTTTGCTTTAACAGTGCACAATTATAGGATTGTACATTCAGATAACCAAGAGATCTCTATCATCCTGCGTGTTACATGCCTTCTAGGGAAATAATTGTGATATGATATATTCTCCTAATACAGGATATTGTAACCCTGAGATAACTATCCTGTATTCCTTCACTCTTTCTTTTCACGTACGATTAGGTGGTCGATATACGGTTGAGTGACAATGAATTTAGTGTAAACTATTGTAATGCTCCGTCCTTGTAAAAAGGGATGAAAAGGGGGTAATTCCAGCTGTCCCCAGCTGCCGGACATCTGCAAGCATCTGCGAGAATATGTGGGGATATCTGTGAAATGACGGCGGACGATAGTACCAAATCCGCCAACCCGCCATTTCATTTCAGGTATTGAAATGTATACAGTACAGGACGTACAGTATATCCCGTAATTGATACTTCGCACTGTATTTTACAGGGACTACGGCGCTAAAGAGCGCTATAACTTATAGGTAGTTTAACGCCCTAACTTTCAGCGCGTATTCAACCTTGGAATCTTCGTGCTTAAATACACGATTCAATACTTAGTTTTTCGCGGCTGAAATAGAACTGTTTGAAAGCGCTTTCAAAGCGCTTAATAACTATATAAATTCAATACTTTGTAAGCTCATATTCGTACGTTGATTCGCAATTAAACTTGAAGTTATTCCTATTTACTTATTGGGTGGTTATTTCCTAATTTGGATGAGGCTCGTCGGATATCACGTGATACCCTTCTTGTTGAACTTGAACTTCAATTGATTCAATTCAATTGAATTGAATCGCAACAGTATACCTCGTTATAAGTGCCCAAGTATATGCGATTTCGATTAAATCAATCAATGTATCGATCTGTAGCTATTTAAATATTGATTACATTGCTTCCGAAAGAGCTTGGTGCCGAAAAACGTACGTATCCAAGTACCTAGTAAGTTATAGGGAGCTTATACACTAAGTGCGCTGTAAATTACAGCGCCCGATATATAACGCTCTTTAGCGCCGTAGTCCCTGTAAAATACAGTGCAAAGTATCAGTTACGGGATATACTGTACGTCCTGTACTGTATACATTTCAATACCTGAAATGAAATGGCGGGTTGGCGGATTTGGTACTACGGTCCGCTCTAGAAATTTCCACATCTCAAACGATCCCATTTTTAACTTCTTCCATTCACACTCAATTGGCTTTCCAAGGTTAGTATCAAATGTCATAATCCATTAGCATAACATGAATAGCCAGATTTTATGCTGTCTTCGGAGTGGGCTCATGAACTCACCTATCCTAACGAAATGACCACGGCTGTCGCACCAGGCCAGCAAGTATGCAGTTTATTGACGGTGATCATCACAACCTCCCCGACCCCTTCTGCGCCCTCAACAGAACTCATATCGGCGATCCTGTCATCCTTTCGTAGTCACTGCAATCCATTGCTGTCTTGTCGGATAATTGTGGTGTTTGATACATACGATCGCATCGCACCCCATGCGAGGTTGAAGAAAGGCCAAGTTACTCCCGATGGAGCCAGGACCTTCAACGAGTACAAACAAAATGTCAAAAGAATCATTCTTAGAGATTTTAACCAGAATGATAGCAAGGAAAACTTAGTCGAGGACCAATGCGAAGCTGAATTCGGCCATAGCGCTGTCGAAACCAACTTCGTTCCTTTCTTGACGTCGCAAACGACCGATAGACGAGTTACATTCATAGAGCCAACGAAGCGGCTGGGGTTTGGATTGGCTATACGCTCTGCTCTGAGACTAACCATGACGCCCTTCGTCTGGGTGCAGCAGCATGACTGGCCTCTTGTCTCTGATATTAGACTAGAGCCGCTATTGGATATCATGAGACGAACTGAGTCTGATGAGAACACCCCGGTGAAATATGTCTGTTTTCCATCCATACGTTTACTGTCGTATGCGGAATCTGCTCATGTTACCCATTTTCCTATACTGAGAGGCCTGACTAAATCCCTCAAACGTGATTTTGTCACAGAGTCCGGAGCCAGCGTTCCTCTTACACCGATGTTTTTCTGGCATGACAAACCTCATCTAGCGTCCACTGAACATTATCTATCCCGCGTCTTCCCGACACGTCTTTCAATGTCCAGAGGGGATTTCATCGAAGACACCATTGGGCAACGATCAAGAAATCAGATGAAGACGGGTAACTGGGTAAAATGGGCGACCTGGCTATACTACCCTGACAACGGAGAGAGATTGTGCTTGCGACATCTTCAGGGGCGCACTTGGCAAGGCACGGAGAAGGAATTAGAAATGAAGGCGGTTTGGATGGGGCGGAACGTAGAGAAAACCAATCAAGTCGAGTAGTAGGGCTATTCGTACTTACAGCAAAACACCTCCCAAATTCATCTACCTACCTAGTATTAGGTAGGTAGGCATTTTGCAACTAGTCAGTTATCCTCGAAGGATATGAAGGATATGAACGGACGGTACCAGGTTGCTGGGAAGTGTTGGAGTTATACGAGTTAACGGTTTTCAATTCAATTTTATGCCCTCTCTTATATCTTCATCCACATCTTCGAACTGCCCTTCACGCCATCGCTGCGTACGGTCGCGTGTACACGCTCGACTGACGTGTGTAAGGGATCAACCTGGCTTAAGACGTACGAATCCTGGTAGTACATCCCCTTGTTTCTCATGCCTTTTCTTCCGCCATCGCCTCCTAAGTCCGCGTCGCTTCCGGTCCTACTATGGGTCGTATCTCGTGTCAATCGATCCTCGTCATCGTCCATATAGCGCGTCTCCCGCGTAATATTCACTTCTTGCGTCACAAATATCTTGCCCCACTCCAAATTCCGTAGCACGGGCCAGAATATCGGGACACTGGCACATATTGATGCCGCATCTACTTCGAGTACAGCTAGGACGATACTGATGGGTCCATACCATGTCGGATCGCGAGTTGGCCAGGTAGCGACCTGATGTTCAATAATCGTCACCAGCCGCCAGGTCGCAAAAACGAGAACGCTGTCTAAAATAAGTGATATGACCCTTCGGCAGGTTACACAAGATCGGGGCGGACTTACAAGATGCCCATCGAGAGCAAGCCAACGAGCCGTATGCGAGTACAAGCCGTCGCGCCATCCTTGAAGAATAACGGGAGTGGGATAATGAGCACCAGAGTATCAAGCACCATATTTATGGCGGCGTGACTCTCGAAGGTGGCGATGAAAGGGGCAGCATACGATGAGCCGTAACCAAAGCAATTAGGACCTCCCCCGTCATCCCAGAAGGTGTATACAGGTACGCAGGGTACCCAGGCGAGGAAGGAAAACGCCACTCCCCAGAGGGCGGTGAATATGATTAGAAAAATTAGAAACCGGCGAATGAAAATGCCCCGTTCGAAGACCCGAAGATACTGGAGCAAAAGCGCCTCTTTTATTAGTGCCGTCGCGGTCACGTAGGTGGCGTTTCCGATGTAAAAAGTCTTCAGGAAGCCCTTAGTTTGCCAGGGTTGTAGCAGCAAGAAATGCTTGCCAAGCCCAGTTGTGACGCCGACACATACCGCTATCGACCCGGCAGTAACCATAAGCTTGCCGCGTGGGCGAAGAGTTAACTTGGGATTCGTTGGTCCTCGCAAGTGTGAAAGCGCCACTTACCAAATAGAGCAGAACGCACAAATCATCCCATCCCGGAGCCCGGACTACTAATAATCGGACGTAGAGTCGAAGACTTACGCATATCCAAGAGACTACCTGTAATTGTAGAACTGTGAGATTTGGTCTTCATCATATCAGATTGCGATGAGTTGCTGGCAGTAGGTAACTTACAAGACACGATATAACAACCCCCCATATCGTTGCTGGTCTGTTGGATATAGGTTCCGGTTCATTGAAATTATCGGTCGAATAGCGGAACTCCGACATGGTCTCCTTTACAACGACCCACGGAACAAACGAATGGCCGCGAAGTCTCAATTTGCCAGACCTCACACGTGGTGTCGAAAACAACGCGGGGGCAAACACGACATCGAGTCAGTCAAAATTTGAAGTTTTTCTTAGATTATCAAAGACGGATCATGCTCTAGATGTAATAGGTGCGCCTCACCGTAGAAGATGTGGGATGAGGACTGCTAACCAGCAAGCAAGTCAGGGGCGCAGAAATTAAACAGGTGACGGCGAGGGATGCGAATGCTTGGCAATACCTTTTATTATGGATTATGGATTACGGCTTACATACCGTACATATGTCATGTCGGTGATAGGATTTGATACATGCGTGAGGTAAGATCCACTAACGTCCATGGAATCCTGCCAAAAGGGAAAAAAAAGAGTTGCCCCGGATTGAAGACCCTAACATTCACCACGTCAAATGCAAGAACTGATGGATGATACCACCCCATCGATAAAGTTATGCCGAGGGGAAGGATTAAAACACGAACTAATGTCGAGTATAATACTACCGTGCCTGGCTATGCAGCCATGTCAGTCGTATCTAGGTAATTATGTACTTCTCTCCTTTGCTATTACGTCGATCTGGTCGATTTGGCTGCGTATCAAGAATCCCATCGCTGTGCTAGGTAGTCGTGAAACTTCAAAAAGCTTGCTAAGGCGGTATTGTTGGCCGGAATTGGCAATGATAACTGCATATCGGTAATGCAGAGTTACATCGGTCTGCCTTCTCGAACATGGCCTGTCCGATTCCAGGGTTGGGGCTGACGGGTAGAAACAGGGCAGCTGATCCGCCGCGGCGATCAACAGCGTATCTCCTACGTTCCAGGTAATCTGTTTTCGCTACTAAAGAGACTCAAACGAGTTCGCGCGTTATGGGGTACCTATTTGATCAGTAGGTCTTACTAAGAAGCATCGTCCCGTATATAGAATGGAAAACAATGCGAGAGAAGTGGAAAATTGATATGTTTAAAAATCACAAACGACCCTAGTCCATACCCTTGTTCCAATGGCACATGGGTGTCAATCTAGGATTTGTCGTGCATAAGACGCGTACCCCCCTTGTGCAGATAGCTAAGGCTCGGAATAACTATGATACCCCTTAGTAGCTGTACCATACCATGTCTATGTAGGTACTTTATGTAACTTGAAGCCATATCAGCCATATTTGTTTGGTTCGATGCAGTTGCCCGACTGCCGTGGGGGGGCATGGGGGACAGGAACAGGGAAGATTTGTTAAGCCCGCTCCATCCGACGACGGCCAAGATTATTCATGAGAATCTGGCTGGTCAGAATACGGCAAGGATTATGGAATTTTCCGCCTTACCCTCATGTGATAATACGATTTCAGATGGCGCCATGTGTTTTTAATCTAAGCTCTATTCCCTTCTCAGCCCTAGGCAGAACCAAGACAGAAAAAAAGAAAGAAACCTACATGTACTTATTCGGTAGGCTGCAAGGTATATGCATAGGTAGGTAGGTAATAATCAACCTACCTAGTACCTACTATGTAAGCTCCTGGTGAAATACATAAGTATCTGCATCATGCAAGGACCAAATACAATCCGAGTTCATCGAAACTGCTTTTCTTCGGCCAACACATCCTTGTTATTTTCCACTCATTAGAAACAAGACCCTACAGCACTTTCACGTACTGTACTATGTTAGTAAAGACCGCCGATCTGTAAGGATGGATGCGGAGGAAGGATTTTCTGAGTCAGAGATGATTGTGTACTACTATGTAGGTACCTACTTAGGTATGTATGTGGAGCATGGGTTAGGAAAGCAGACTATCGATGATTTAAACACAACTCGAGAGCTCATAATGAAGCATTCAATTCTAGTGTACAACACTCCACAGTCGCAAAATGGCAGACTTCGAGCCATGACTAGGTATAAAGTCAAATGCTAGGTAGGTACTAATATGTCCCTATGTATGTAAGTGCCGGGAATTCGGCTCTTAGGACCCCTAATAAACGGGTATTTCGAACTAAGACACTGCTTGACTGCTTCAGGAGTGTGGCACTTTAAATTAACGGCTCGCTTAAGCCCACAACTACCGGTTGGAGCTGTCGACGAAAAGTTCGGAATATGCAGCAAGTTGCCAACCCATGTTCAGGCACACCCACGTGCGTGTCAGTCCCCCAGACTCGCTTACTATTGCACTACCTAACATATAATCGCTGCTCCGCTACCTCGCACACGTGGGATCACGGTAATAACTAAAAGCTTAGGTAGTTGGAAGGTTACATAATTATGTACCTACCTACAGTACGTGTCGTTCGATGGACGTTGGAGCGGGTGCAAAGAACTATTGGTAATTAGATGCGCACTTGTCACGATATGAATATCGATTCAGCGTCGGAAATCATGCACAACCTCTGCCAATACTAGATAGGTAACAATCAAGTTACTGGGCATGATATGACCCTCAATATCTGAACGATCCTGAGAGGTACGGCTGACTTACATCGGATATATTTCCCTATCTTGATCCGGATGCGCATATATTCAATATGTGGCGTCAAAGTCGGCTTATTCTCGTCATCTTCGAGTCAGCTCGTTTTCAACGAATACGTACCCAGGTATCCATATCCCATAAAGAAGCACGTAAATTCATGCCAAATGCTTAAAACTCTATGCGCTTTGAATGATTAGTGAGATGGAAAAAAGGAAGTTATGGGATTGCTACAATATTTACACACACCAGGTTCGCATAAAAACTCGCAGAGGCCGATGGCCATGAGTGTAGTAAGAGGTTTGAACAATTCGAGGGCTTGTAACAAATAGAGTCGCTCTCAGATATTTAGAAAACCACTAGATTGCAAGTCATTGGATACCAAGAGTTGTTTGAGTTTCTATGATGAATGGGTAGGTACTAGACGTTTAGAGCAGGCAGGGCATATATGCGAGATATCCACATGGCAAACCTCTTCTTGACGGATTCGTGATCGTCGTGGTGATGCAGATGCAGTCGTACTTTTTTTCAATTTTTTTTTTCATCGCTTGCAACATAGCAAGGAATCCTCCTCATGGAACCTATAACGTTTAAATAAGTTCAGTGCATATAGGAATAACGAAGCTAATCTAAAACTTCCATCTAACTACCTAGGTAACCTACTAGGTACCTGCGCTACCTTCATAGCTATGCCGATATACCTTCCCCGGTCTAATGATAGGTTTTCACGAGAAAGTCCATCAGTTACAAAGGGGATCTAGGCTCGACACATGCCCAAGCTTCTTCGAATTTGGGTCACATTTGCTTTTCACAACTCTTGGATAAGGGAGATCTTCGTATGTAAAGGCGCCCGGGCTAGCTCAATAAATAAATACCTCCCTATGATAATCTCTGGGGTTGTGTTATAACGTACACCTCTGAGCTTGAATACCTAAGAATTCCTGATATTGAGCCAGAATGAGTGAATGTTAGACTTATATGTAAGCGAGCTACTTCTTAGTATCATCCAGTAGATAGATCAAATCATACTAGTCGTTGCAATTTTTATCTTTAGTTCATAGGTAGTACCTAAGTAATGAAGATAACTAAGCTACCTACCTAGTACCTAGGCATTTTACTTAAGATAAATCTTAATGGGCTACTTGATACCTAGGTAAATTCTATGGTAATCTCTGTGAACATTGGCCCATATACTTGCAGTATTAACGCCCCAGTATTGCCGGATGAAAAATGACTAGGGGAGGGTAGCTATGAAGGAATATAACGTCGTGCTCTAGGTTATATTATCTAGGTGTACTTCAGGATCATCTTAATTGCTGAACGTCTCTATTCCAACTCCGGTGAAACTCTAAACCTTGCTTATGATGAAGCCAACCGCTTCAGGGGCGAGATCACTGTACCCATGATGGGCGTCCGTAACGATCAGCGTGCCCTCGCAGACTTTGTCGCCGTCATGACACAGGATTAACGTCTTGCCGGTGTCAAAATTCGGGATCTGGTCGTTATCCTGCGCCTTCTGGGTATCGCCGTAGGTCACCGCCGCGAAGATCCGGTCCTTGACGCTGGTGTCCGCGGCTTCGACGGACCGGTGTACTAGAGCTGCCCCTTGGCTGTAGCCCGAGACTACGAGCTTCGCCGTGGGACATTGCGTCGCGGCTTGCGTGATGAGCGCCCGCATATTGTCTGCGTCTTCGGGATCGCAACCCCCGTCCCTGAGGTTGTCGATCAGTAAGGCCGGGTAGTCAACGCCCTGAGCCGCTACGGCGTCCGCGCCCAATGCAGCTTTGAGCTGGTCGATGGTTTGCGGACCTGGATCATCGCCCTACGTCACTGTGTTAAGAGCCATGTCCAATGAAACCAACATTTTGTCTTGAGGTAATAATAGCAGGAAAAGAGACTTACAATGTTGCCGTCCTGGGTGCTGCCACGGGCAAAAATGAAGATAACATCCCGACAGCCCCCGTCTAGGAATTCATTCGCCGTGGTCCCGGTCGATTGACGTTTCCGGATACTTGTTGCTGCTCCTGTGGTCTGCCGCTCCTTGAGTATCGCGACTGTATTTTCTGAGTAGTCTAGCGTCAAGGGGTTGGCAGCCGCGGAGACCACTAATGTGGCGGAGAGAAGCGTAAGGTGTAGCTTCATCCTTTTCAGCACTCAAGCCCACACGTTGAAGAACCAGGCCTATGTAAACTTGGCGGATGGGGTATTCCGTCTGGAGGACTATGCCTGACAGAGGCTTTTTATATATTTGACGAATCCATCTTAAGCAGCGTAGACCTGTTTTCTGTACAGGCTTAATCGGGCCTTGAGGGGCCTTACTATTCGTTTTATACCGACGACATTTTGCGTCGAGATGCATCCATTACCTTCCTAGAAGGATATGTTCGCCGAGTGGCGCACATCTCAGTATGTCCTCACGAGGCTTAGTTGATGAACACGTGCATGATAGGGACGACAATACGGTGTCTTGGTAATAGAAAACGACCATTCTTAAGATAGAAGGTGGCAGCAATATTCAACGAGATCCAGCGAGGCAAACGACCTCGAGCTCGGTTTCCGCCCCGGCCCACCCGTTGGAGTAGAGATCTACCCGTCTATTGGGCGCCGACTTACGCGTACATGGGTACTAAGCCTGTAGAACCAGGTGCCATAGCCGCGCGCGGAGTGGTATTGGATGGCCAGTGAGCTATAGGGCTATGGGCTACGACGTATCTCGGTTGAAAGGTCGGGATACTACGCAGGGGCGGAGTTCTTGGAGCATCTAGCATCTTAACCCCGCATTCAGATGATCACGGATAGCTCGTGAGTGGTCCACGGGTATGCTATGAAGTGAATTGAAAAACAGATCATTGTGAAGAATAATTTGGTAATAGTATATGATAGATCGGGGTTACAAGAGCTTCACGCACATCATACGCATTGCGAAGAGATGAAACCAGATGTCTGGTGTATTTGAGTAAGCTTTTTGGTAGTTGAAAAGGGGGTATATAAGATGGCCGTGCCTCTTCATGACAGCTGAAAAATGTTCCTTGTACGCGCCACTAGAATCGAACGAATTGCTAGGAAAGCCGTGGAATTAACAATAACGACTAAGTTATAGGTTATCGCTTGAGGGTTACGAGAAGTGTCTTGATGGTATTGTAATTGTATGATGCTCGTGATCACTTGGGGATTGGGGTGGTAGGTCCTAGAGGGGCGAGAGGATGTCGCAAAAAAAGAAGAAAACAAACTAGGTAGAGGCCTGGATAGCCCCGGTTGGGTATTTCCTTGAACCTGAAGAGGGATGTGACGGAAGCAGACCATTATAATGTCGTCAAGGAGGTTCTTAAATAAGTACTTTCATGGTCTCTCTGGTCTTGACACGGAAAAGTATGCAATACGAGCCAGAGAGTGGAAACACAAATGAAACAGAGATCTTATATTAAAGAAATTGGAATCCTGGGTGCGTTATGGGACCATCTGGGACTTCTTGTTGCGATGTCTCGGGTTCCGTTGCTCTGTATTAGATGCTTCTCCATCTGTATTTCCCGCACTTTCGCTCTCATTCTCGACCCTGACCATGTCGCTCGATATGTCACTATCTCTGTCCTCGCTCGTCAGGCCGGCGTTTGCGTTTGATTTCTTTGATTCGAGGACTTCTCGGATAATTTTCTTGCCCTCATCTATCTCCCCGTTTAAGGATCGGCAGGACATGCATTTCCACGTCCCCAACTCAATTAAGGATTTGGTTCCGGGGGGTGCTTGTCCGTTCACTAATCGGCAATTTTTGCATACCAGGACAATGCGATTCTTCGATGCCGTCTCGTCTTCACCGAGCATGAGATCCATAATTCGGTCATACCAGCGGGGCGGACCTGGGCTCATGTCGTATTGAGCGTAAGAGGTTGGAAGTGGCCCAGCGTTAGGCGCGAACTCTTCTGTTGGTTGCTGATCCAAAGGCGTATGCGGACGTGGCATGAGAGAGGGATCTTGGCGGGGTGGCATAGCATAAGAGGGTCTCTGAATGTTGGCTGTTGGTGGAGGAGGTATGTTGATCCTTGCGCTTGGAGGGACAGAACTTGTGTTCGTCGTGTTCGACACCTTTCTTTGCTGGGCCTTGCCATGGTCGTCTTTTTCTTCTTGCTTTTTAGGCTGATTTCTCTTTTCACCAGTTCCTCCATATTTCTCTAGTAATTCCAAAGTGGAGTCGTACTTGGTAGCGTCCTTCAGTTTCTGAATCGTCTTTGCGCGCTCAGCTTGGTGGTCCTTTAGGCGAGACTCCAGGCTGTCGATGCGAAAACTGAAATATGCATTCGTGAATGTTCTAACTAGGTAAATCCTGAGTCACATAAATTTTGTTAGATTGGCGGGAACTTCATTATATAGGATGTTGAGATAATTCGGAAGAACATACAACACGGGGCCGCCAGCCATGCCCGTAAATTCCCATGGTCCCAAATTCTGCCATCCTACCACCAGGGTTAAGACGATGGCATAGACAAGGTAAGCAAATGTAAGGTATAGGGTCCACAGGATTTTGATTCGACGAGAGTTGGATCGCGCCTTGTCGAGTTTGGTTGTGGTTTTCGTGATCTTGTCGGAAAGGGTTGATAGTGTCTTTTCGAACGAAGATGGGGAAGAGTCATGGCCCTGTTAGGTATTGAACATTTAGTTAGCTAGAAAGTATACATAGGTAGATATCTAGTGTCGGGTCTAGAAGATATAGAGGTGATTTCCAACTTTCAAATGCTTCAGCACCTTCGTCACTTACCTTCCAAGGCCAAAAAGACACCATAATTTCGGTATTGGAATTTAGATTGACATCTACCGTCGGAAGACCATGGCGAGTCGTTTGAGTGGTCGAGGGAAGGAAAAGGAAAAAGAAAAGGAAACTAGTGGAAGAGGATGGGAAGAGGAAGAGGAAGAAGAAGAAGAAGACGAACGGCAACAACAGCAACGAATAAGAGGTATGCCTAGGTAGGTAAGTAAGTAAATAGGCTAAGGATAGACAGGGACTGCCTAACGTTGTGTTAGGCAAGCAGAAGAATTAAGACCTGATGACAGTTGTGACGACATTACAGGTGAAGCAATTAAGGACAACAATAGAATAAAATCATTGGCTGTTGAGAATTATTGTACTTAGTGTTGCGTGTGGCCAAACCCACGATTTACGTACACTACCTAATTGTGCTAGGACGGAGAAGTATACGCAAGTACTTTAGCGCTAGATAAAATAGCGAAAGTACTTATTATATACATAGCTCCGATCGGGCTATTCAACTGCTGGATGTGATTGGCCCAACTTTAAGTGCCTAGTATTTCAAGGTTGCGACCAGGTGCGACCGAACGACCAGATCAACCTGATCAACTTAGAGCAAAAAAAGATTACCTCAGACGGCACCTGCACCTTACACCTGCGCAATTGTATGCTGGTCGCAATTTTGGAGACTTCCAAGGTTCATTTTATTTTCTAGTCTCCTACAACTTTCGCTACTATTTACATGCACCTAGTAACTCGTCGTCTTAATACTTGATTTCTTATCAGTTTGTGTTCTTAAAAAAAGATTCGTAGAATTCCTCGATAATCTCTACTGCGTATGGCTGCAACATTGAATCTTACACAATTACCGCATCTTTCGTCGACGCCTTAAAGTAGGGTCGTTCGTTGTTGAGTCGTTGAGTTGTTGAACCACCATGTTGTCCGTATGTTTATGATGTTTATGTCTAGCTAGCTAGCTAGCGCCATACAAATTGAATGAATTATTCTTCTTACCAATATTTATGCGCAGAGAATAAAGGGTGCGATCGACCGGAGCATCGCTGAAGAGCAGGCTCGCCAGAGAGCTCTCGCCGAGCAAAGATCCAACGCCGGTTCCCCTTCAGCTATCGGCCCACGCCCACGCTCGGTCTCGAGATCCAACAGTACCAACTCTCCTGCTAAGAGGAAGACTAAGAAACCTAGCCAGGATAATTCCAATGGCGATGGCGCTGCGAACCCTGATCCGGCTATTTTCGAAGCTGCCTTCGTGCTCGATGACGAAGATGCAGATCCCGCTGCAGCCCCAACTTCACATGCGTCTTCCGAGAAGAATACAAAGGAAGATATAGCGAATAACGAGAAGAACGATGTGTCGACCGAGCAAAACGGAGAGGTCAAAGATCAGGCTAGCGCTGGGACGGAAGAGACATCTAAGAATGCCCCGACCACTGCGTCTACTACTCCGGCAGAGCTTCCGCCCCAGGTCAAGGCTAAGCTACGAAAGCTCGAGAAACTAGAGGCTACCTATCCCGGTTAGTTATCACTACCGGATAGTTCCTTATGCTATGAAGGCTAATTATGTAACTAATCCGATAGAATTATTACGCTCATATCGAATCGCACACGGTAGAGCCACGTCGATCGAGCCATTCGAGAGAGCCCTGCGCGAGAACACACCCCTGACTACAATCAAGGACCCGTCCGCCCTCGTCGAATACTTGAATCAGTTGAATTTGAAGGGAGACATGGTTATGGATGAATTTAAACGCGTATCGGCAGAAAAGGATAGCTTCAAGAAGAAATATGAAGAGGCTGACAAGGAACTCATCGCTCTGAGAGAAGAGCTTTCCACCCTGAAAAGCACCAAGGTTGAGGAAACTCCAACGGTGATTGATAACCAGAAAGAGGATCATACGGGGGAGAAGAAGCCCGAAGCGGATGCGAAACAGGCTGCCTCGCCTTCTGCGAGCAAATCTCCCGTCTCCTCCATCCTTGGTGTCTTCTCTCCCAGACAAAAGCCTGCAGTTATCGACGAACCCAACGGCATGAGCGAGGATATGTTTTCTTACGACGACGAGATCCCCCAGCTTCAAGCCGAGGTAGCGTCCAAGTCTGATGAAATTGCCAAGCTTACTTCTGAGATTTCTATTTTAAGAGAGGAGCTGACAGTGGCCAAGGAAAATAGTGCTGGTTTGGTGGAAAGCCTCGAGAAGGCGACAAGAGAATTGAGTGAGAGTCGAGACGACGTTGCTGTCCAAGATTCGATGCAAACACAACTAAATGCAAGGAACGTTGAGATCCAGTCGCTTACTGAGAAGCTAGGGCAGGCCCAATCACAGCTGCGAAGCTTGGAAGTTACTCTTGAGGAGGAAAAGTCGAGAGCCTCGTCAGTGGCAAAGGAACATGAATCTAAACTCAAGATTTCGAGTACTAAGAATGCGGAGCTTGATACGGAACTGAAGAAGCTTGGTGAAGCCAAATCTAAGCTCGAGACTAAAGTTCGCGATCTAGCTACTGAGATTGACTCACTGAAGAGATCGAAATCTGAGAGCGAAGTGAGGATCGAGCAGCTAAACAAGCAGGTCCAGGCCACCGCGAAGCCTACACAAGCACCAAAATCGGAGTCACTGGAAGTTCCTACACCTACCTCTACGCCTACTGGATCTAAGAAAAAGAACAAAAAGAAGAAGAAGGGCGGTGCTGGCGCTGGCGTATCTACAGCTACTACTAGTAGTATAGAGATTGCCGCAAGTGAGACGTCCGAGACTCCACAACCGTCTCCTCTTGAGAGTCCGGAAACCGAAGCGCTCAGAGCTGAGGTCTCTCAATTGAAAGATGATATTGCGCAGAAAGATAGCCAAATCGAGCGGTTATCCAAGCAAAGAAAGATTGAGGAGGATCTTAGGGACGAGATTGAAAATATGCATGAAAGTCTAGTTAGTATCGGACATGACCATGTTGAGGCCAAGGAGAAAATCAAGAACCTCGAGTCCGAAAAGACAGCGCTCCAATCCCGAATCACAGAGCTTGAGAAAGAGATAGCTACCTTCACCTCTAGCACAGAGGCTAGCTCCAAACTTCAGTCAGATTTTGATTCCATGAAGGCCGAGTTTGATGAGCTGAAGATCAAGTCTCAAACCCTGCAGTCAGATCTAGGTGCTGCTCAGCAATTAGCTCAGAGTCGCTACAAGGACCTTACAGATCTGCGCGAAGTTCTGACCAAGGCCCAACCCGAGCTTAGAAGCTTGCGCCAGGAATCTGCAATTCTCAAGACCACCAAGGAAGAGTTAGTTTCTAAGCAGAGCGAGCTCCGTGCGCTTGAGAAGCGTGAAAAAGATCTTAAGAATGAAGTTGCCAGAGCTCAACGCTCGGCATCTGATCGCGAATCCGAGATCAAACTACTCAACGACAGACTAACTGCTGAAAAGACATCTAGAGCTAGACTCGAGGATGAGAAACGTGTGGCTGGCAGAGACTACCGCCGTGCCGAAGCCGAGAAGATTGAGCTATCCGCCAAAGCCGAAAAAGCTGGTCGCGAGTTAGAATCTTTACAATCCGAACTCTCTAACCTTCGCCCTAGGGTTAAGCAACTCGAGGACGAGGTCGCCAAGTTCAAGAAGGAGAAGAATGCGATTAAGGAGGAAGTAGAGCTAAAAACCCAGCAGTACAACAATGCTCAAGGTCTTCTCAGTTCCATGCGTGACCAAACGGCCGAGTTATCAATCCAACTTAAGGAGGCGCAAAGCCAATCAGAAAGTCTAGAGGAAGAACTAGCAGAAGTGCAAAAGCATCTTTCCGAAAGAACGCGTGAGGGCGAAACAATGCGACGCATGCTTGCTGACGTCGATGGACGGGCGGACGCGAAAGTACGGGAGATGCGTGCGCGGATGGATGCAGCTGTCGAAGAGCGGGACCGTATCGAGGATGAGCTATCTACTCTCGCCCGACGTCGCGTACGCGAATCCGAAGAACTTAAAAACAAAGTTCGTGAGCTCGAACGTGAAGTCCGAACCCTCTCTTCCGAGAAGGATGAACTGGAAGCTCGCGAGAGGGAGTGGCGCCGTCGCCGTGAAGAGATTGAGCAAGTCGAAGAGAAATCCGCAGCCGAAGTGGATGATATGCGCACGGCGGTCACTAACCTACGATCCGCTTTAGATGCGTCTGAGCAACAAGTGCGCGATGCAGAAAAGCAACGTTCGGATCTACGGAAGCTTTTGGACGAGGCTAGAGGACGTTACGAAAAGGCAAACAAGGAACTCAAGAACATCCAGGCCAGATTTAATGTTGGTAGCGGCAGCACACAGAACATCGCTAGCAGTGGAAGATCCAGTATCGATTCCACGCGGAGCTGCGTCAATGGCGCAGCCGCTACCGGAACCGGGTCTCCCAGCCCAGAGACGATGTACCTGAAGGCTGTTTTCTTGCAATTCCTTGAGATGAAGGATGAGAAGACCCGCACACAGATGGTACCTGTATTAGGAAAACTGATGCGGTTTGATCGGTAAGTAGCATAGCTGATACTATGAACTCTCTCAACTAACATGGGGCGTAGCAACGACGAACAAAGATGGATGACTGCCATCCAGCATCTGTCGAGGCCAGGCAGATAAGGGACTAGACGTCAGGGATAGTGGTGATTAGTGTGTATGATAGGTGCTGCAATAGCGCGGAGTCCATTGTATAAAAGCTGTAAGAATTGTTGGATGAGTAGGTACCTAGTAGGTACTTATTCTACATCCATGATATCGGGTATCTTTGACTTGCGGATAGGCGCAGGCTTAATCTGAAGGAATTAAAGGTTTATTATTGCCCCCACCAACCGTACATTCCTTAACTTAACCCCCAATTTATGTCCTGCATATGTACTAGGTAGGTACTAGATAGGTCCACGGTATAGATAACTTGGTACCTACCAATCAAGGCACCATATTGGCTGCATAAAACAGACAGTCCTAAGCTCCAGGGATAGCATCCGATAGCCTAGATCGACGAAAGATAAAACGATATCTAGCAGCGTTATCGTTACACCTATATATGAGGTCCCTCCAGATTCGTTTAGGAAGACGCTGGTTTCCGTCAACACATGAATGGGTACCTACAATCTGGTTACGTTGAATACCTACCAAGACTGGGTACTAGGTACCTGTACCACGCAACCTGGGAGAGCGTCCCTGTGCGCGAGTACCTACATATGTATGTAGTACCATCAGTTCTAAATGCTATCAACCCATTTAACCGTCACTAGTTTCTGCATGTGGTCAAAACCGACGTGTAAGGCGTACCGGCGGTCTGGGCGTGTTCAATTTAGCCTGAAAAGAACCAAGGTATAGGAACTGGGGCTCTGTAGGATGCTACGTGCAATTTAGGTAGCCGAGATACACTCCCGGTCACTTGATCAGTAGGCAGGCAGAGCTTCTCTAGAGATGTGTAGGTATATAGGGATATCGCTGGCTTCGTTCGCATTCAAAAGCCGCTCGAACCTGGGTAGCGACAGTAAGTTTCGGCCAGGTCTTCCTCGATTCCGCCTTGGCGGGCTGGGCTTGAGAAGATGAGTTGGGCTGGGATTCGTGACAAGAAGCTCGCAATTGGTGCAAACAGTAAGAAGGAATCGGGTTTATGTTCGCGACGGCGGCCTTGGCGTCAGCAGACTGGGCTAGATTCAAAAGGAGATGCGGGATGCCCTCTTCTACTACCTTATGACCCGTGGGGAACCCCAGGTTTTAGGATTAGTCGAGATTGTTTAGATGGGTCCCTGTCGATTTAACCCGGGGTATGGATACCAACTTGCCTAGGTAGGCATCCACCTAGTGAGCGGGATATCTATATTGGAATGGAGGAGTAAAACGTGCCAGACATTTGGCAGGGTGGTATCAAATACCAACTTATATTATCCGCTGGCATAGCTGAATCTATTTCGGGTCTTATATAGGTACCTACCTACCTAGGTAGTTTACACCGTAGCTAAAAATTAAAAATCGGTTCAAGATTTCAATTCCCAAAAACCTTGCCTAAGTCTTTCTCAAAACTAGCCCTCCTCACCAAAAACGCGAAGACCAGCGATAATGGGTGGCGTTGGTGCTGCCGGATCTGGCACCGCAGATCCTATCATCACTCGTCTCGCAAATGAAGACAGCATCAAATGGTACCGAAAGCCGAACCTGCGGTACCTCTACTTCCTCCTCTTCCCAACCTGTATGGGGATTGAGTTGACGTCTGGATTCGATTCTCAAATGATTAATGCTCTGCAAATTGTTCCCTCGTGGGTCTCATGTGAGCCTTCATTCGATAAGTGTGACGGAAAACTAGAGGTCATTGAGCTGACGGCGACTCAAAGATTTCGGTAATCCTCAAGGTTCACTCAAAGGGATCATCGCAGCCGCCTATTCGCTTGGTGCGATACTTTCACTCCCATTCATTGGGATTGTCAACGATAAGTATGGCCGTCGTTGGTCAATCTTTGGAGGCTCCGCCATTATGGTGGTTGGTGCTTTAATCCAAGGATTTTCCGTCAATGGTGAGGGCTTAATATCCCAAGTTCAATATTTTCGTGGATATCTTCTCACTGCAAATTAGCCGGAATGTATATTGTCGCTCGTCTAATCCTCGGATTCGGCATTCCTACTTGTATCGTTTCTGCATCGTCTCTGATCGGCGAGCTAGCATATCCCAAGGAACGACCCGTCCTTACTTCACTCTTCAACGTAGCCTACTTCGTAGGCCAGATCACGGCCGCCGGTATCTGCTTCGGGACTAATAACATTGCGACAAATATGGCATGGAAGATCCCCTCGTGGCTCCAAATGTGCCCGTCATTGGTACAAATGGCATTTGTCCTGTAAGTCTGAAACCTGCATACCGCCTGCACTACGTTGCACTTTCTAATGAATTGCAAAAGTTTCCTGCCGGAGTCGCCACGATGGTTGGTTCAGAAAGATCGAGTTGAGGATGCATATGAAGTTTTGGTTAAGTACCACGCCGAAGGTGACCATGAATCTGAGTTCGCAAAAGCCGAGTTTGCCCAGATTCAGACGACGATTAGTATTGAATTAGAGCATTCTAAGAAATCGTGGGCAGACCTGGTGGCCACGGCGGGTATGCGCCGCCGGATGCTAATCAGTTGCGTAGGTGGCATCTCCCGTCCCGTTTCCTTTTTTTTTTTTTTTTTTTTTTCACCAAGTCTTTTCTCAGAGTTAATAAATGGACTCCGAGCCGTGTCAAGCCCCCTGGGGGTCGGTTTACGCTAATCCTTGTTGGCATAGATGCTCGGCCTTTTTACACAGTGGTCAGGAAATACCCTGATCTCGTACTACCTCGGCGATCTCCTCGCCATGATAGGGAAAAGTGATTCGGTCTTCAAGCAGCAGATTAACGTAGCTAGTTCATGCTGGCAATTGGTCTGCGGCACATTTGTGGCGTTCCTGGTCACCCGCTTCAGGCGCCGTCACATGTACCTCGCCTGTACTGTCTCACTCTTGTGCGTATACATTGCTTGGACGATCAGCATGGAGCGAGCGATTGCTGGGAAAGAGTCGGGGCATCCTAACGACGCGGCGAACGTGGCAACGATATTTTGGATCTTTGCCTACTCGCCCTGTTACAATATCGGGTACAACGCCTTGACATATAGTAAGTACAAATGCTCTAATGGACTTACCGTTACTTGGTTTCCGTTACCTAGTACCTAGGTGGTACCTAGTATTAACTGGGAAATGCAGCTTATCTGGTCGAGTTGTGGCCGTATGCCGAGCGTTCTCGCGGTATAGCCTTCTTCCAGCTCTTCGGTCGCTTATCTGGTTTCTTCACTACCTTTGTAAACCCGATCGGTCTGGCAAATGTGAGCTGGAGATATCTCATCTCATACTGCTGTTTCTTGTCATTCGAAATCGCGTTCGTCTACTTTATGTTCCCCGAGACATTTGGGAGAACTTTGGAGGAATTAGCTTTCCGTAAGTTGATAGCATGCGAGTATCGAAGAAAGATACATCTTGGCTAATCCGAGCGACTTGGTAGTATTTGAGGATAAAGCACTTGCCGACGAAGCCGTACACGCCGTCGAGAAGGTGGTCGTGCACCATGATGAAAAGGGGCGGGGTGACGATGTGATCAACCTGGAAATAAAAAAAGAGCATGTTTAAGAAGCGCTGATTGATATATGTAGTTGGTACCGTAGATATAACCTACCTACATATCTATTCTCAGATAGTCTCTAGAAGGGAGGTAGTTGTTGAAGATGAAAATTAATGAACTTTAGTAGAAATGGATATGATTTCGGTCTTGACGGAAGGAGTTCGCAAGTTAATTGTTAACATTCGTTTCTTACCACAGAATAAACGAAAGTCTCTATAATAAGATCCCCCTCCCCCCCGATATTGTATCTAGGTACCTACTAGGTAGGTATGCAGAGAGAATCCCAATCTTTGGAAAGAGTGGGAGGCTTATCTTTCCCCGGATCATGCTAGGTACTAGGTAGGTAGGTACCGTGTACAGTACCCAACAAGGTACTGTATACCCCACATTATCCCACCAAATGTTCCAATCCGGGACACCCGACATGATAACAAATCCTTCTCACCTCGATGTCCTTCTACTCGCGAATGTACATCTATGCCAGGTGCTATCTGTGCATCTTTGTATCTACCTACCGATGCACTCGACGTTTCCAAAAAAGATAAGCTTCGACAAAAATTCATGGTCCTTGGAACCTAAAGCTGCCTTAGTTATGGGGATGAACGTGATAGGGAAGGTTCACACCAATCCTTCTTATACGTTGGTATCGTATCTACCTACCTTAGCAGATACAACCCAGCTTAAACGATCTTGGAACGTTACAACATCTAGATGATTACCTCCATATTTGATACGATAGGTAGTAGTGGAGGCATATAAACTACCTAGTAGGCGCAACTTACTATTATTCCTCCTTGCGATTCATATCCGAGATATTAAATACTGCATATCGTATGTCGGTGAGCTATGTCACGCGTCGTTAATCTTCTACGGGCAGCCATCGGTGCCGGCCCCCTTGACGATCCCCCAGCACGTCCACCGGCCGTCACTCCAACTCAAGGCAATCCCAATTTAAGTGAAGATGGCAATCCGCAGCCAATTAATCCTGATACAGAGAAGCAAGTCATATCCGATGCCCCCGTCGACACAGGCACAACGACCATCGAGGCCATTCAGGCCATCTGGGACAAGAAAGCTCGATGGCTAGTCATCATTGGGTAAGATTGATTTAGAATTGCATTCGCCAACGATTCAAGAAGCCGCCCAGTTCTCTGGGATATAGAGCGCTGACATCCTCGGTACCCTAGCTTATGTCTGATGATGATCGTGTACGAGATAGATAACAGCACCGTCTATATCTATCATAACTATGCTTTATCCGATTTCCAGGAATTGTCCAAACGTGCTACATTAAGCACGGCTGGAACGATCATCTTCGCCGTTGCAAAACCCCCTGTAGCTAAGCTGTCCAACGTCATCGGCCGTGGTGGCACCTATTCTCTCGCCATCTCTTTATACATATTGGCCTATATCATCATGGCCTCGGCCACAACGTTCAATGCCTATGCCGCTGGCTCCGTCTTCTACTCGATAGGACAGTCTGCGACTAATTTGATGAATGATATAGTCATCGCTGACTTGACGACGGCCCGCTACCGAGCTTTTGGCATTTCCCTTTCGTTCTGGCCCTTTCTGATAACGCCGTGGACGTCTGCTTTCATTGTCGATAGCGTAACGGCTCCTGATGGGATCGGGTGGCGCTGGGGTATCGGCATCCTTGCCATAATCATGCCTTTTTGCGCCAGTTTCATCATCACTACATTACTGTATTATCAAACGAGTGCGAAAAAACAGGGACTCTCGCCTAGAGTAAAAGTTTCCCCATACGAATTCTGCTCGCAAATCGACCTTGGTGGCGTAATCTTATTCAGCGGTGGTCTGACCCTCATGCTCATACCAATGACACTCGCTGCTACTACGACGTCTGCCTGGAAAACGCCGTGGATTATCGCGTTGATTGTACTTGGTGTCGCATTGCTCTTCGTGCTCCCTTTTTATGAATATCATCTCGCGAAACATCCCGTGGTACCTCCTCGTTATTTCATGAATCGCACGATTGTCCTCTGCTGCTTACTTATAGCTCTAGACGCCCTCGGCTTCTCTGCAACACGTAAGATATTTCGAAGTTGCTCATTGCCTACTGTTGTCTCTCAGACGAGAATTCTATTCGCTCCTTTCGCTCGAGTCCCTTCTGAGCTGAATACGTAAGAACTACTTGAATAAGACATGCTAAATTCTTGGTATCTTAGATACGTATATTTATGCTTGGGCCACAGTCGCTCGAGGTCTAGACGCTCGCGATGCAACCTTTTTAACTTGTAAGTCGGACTGATGTTGAATCTACGACGTCCGAAGCCTGGCCTTGATCCAAGAGCTAATGGACGTCAGATACCAACGGAGTCACGCAATGCCTAAGTGCAATTGTTGTAGGTATATTAATGGCCAAGACTCGACGTTACAAGTGGGTGTGCGTTGCGGGTGCGACTATCCGTTTGATCGGCTACGGTGTGATGCTGCGTCTACGAGGCTCCGAGAACAGCGTAGCAGAGATCTTCATCGTCCAGCTTATTCAAGGCATTGGTAGCGGTATGGTCGGCTCCACTCTGCTCATTCCTGCCCAGATTGTTGTATCCCACGCAGAAATGCCACAGATGACTGCATTAATCGTCTGCTTCTCCTCCGTTGGGGGCAGCGTAGGAGCCTGCATCTCCGGTGGGATTTATAATGGTACAATATATTCCGAATTGTGGCACTACCTGGGGAGTGGCACAACTGCAGAAGCCGTATCGGCGTTGGCGAACTCAATCACGGGTGTTGTGCCCGAATGGGGTACACCTCAACGGACAGCCGTCAACTTAGCTGTGAGTGATTTATCTGTTGGCTCGTGAATGACCTACTAGCTTGTGCTCACTTAAAATCAGTTTACGGAAGTCATGAAGTATTTGACCTACGCAGCCGTAGGGTCTTCGGCAACCGCCTTCATCGGATCGCTCTTCATGCCAAACTTCGAGTTGCCGTGAGTGTCACCTTTCTAATATCCTAAAAACTATTCACTAACTAGTCTCTAGTGATAAGAATAACCTCGTAGAGTAACAGATGGACTAAAACTAATAACTGATGTATTATCTGCGATGTAGGTAGTTACGCATCCATGCTATTCTTAACAGAGCCGTTCAATCACCTCTTAATCGAAACACATGAATATATCAAGATCGTAAAAAGGTACATACCAACGGTCAATACGACCTAAGAAAAAAAGCGATACAGCGACGCCATGCTTCATGACGACCAGATTCCAAGCCCTAGTCCGAAACCCCAGTTTGAGTTCATCAATTCGTAAGACGCTTCAGTCAGTTCATCTCCGACTTTTGGATACACGCCCTCGAAAGGCGTATAATCCGGTTCACATGTTGTTCCAGGCTTTGGGAGTGTGCCATTCTGGAAGTAGGCACGGATGTATCCGGCTGTGCAGGCTGAGGCTGCTGAAAGGCTGGTATGCTAAGAGGGGAGTTTTAAAGTTAGCCGTGATGTATATAATCTGAAGCAAAGGGATATTTCGTACCCCGTAGGAATTCTGCACTAAGACTACCGACCCCGGAAACCCACGGGAGTTGTTTCTAGCACTAACGAGCGGCGATACGTTATCGGCTATGTTAGCTACATAGAGAATTGGGTGGCTTGTGTTGCCTTCGAAAGGACCGGTATATCTCCACTTAGGCCTAATAGTCCTACCTACGCAGGCCATTCTGAAGAGAGCATTGACATCGCCTGCCGCGGAGCTAGGTACTTGATAAGCTCACCGGCTCTACACGTGTAAACTAATATTAAGGCGGACCCACCTGATATGTTTTAGCCTCTCAACGAACGCGGCGAATTCTTCTACCGTATCTTCGACGGGGGGTGAATCGGCGCAGAGGATTGCAGGAAAAGCATCAGCATTTCCCTCTTCCAACCTTGGCACGTTGGGCGGGATAGCTTCGATCGAACAAATAGGTGTGGAGTCCTCGGATTTTACTAATCGGTAAAAAGGCTTACCATCTCCGTCTTCTAAGGACTTAAGGACCCTAGCAAATTCTTTAAACATGAAAATCGGCCGGTATAGTGAAGCGGACACCAGCCGCTTGAGATTAGACCAAGTGATCAGCTGGGGCATGTCCGGTCCCGTTTCGGACGCCGGCACTATGATAGGATGTTCTTGAATTCGCACAAGTAGACTAGCGAGTCGTTCTTCTATGGCCGCCGGAGACGGTGCGTAGAAATCGCAGGTAGAAGGACCAGCTTTATGACAAAAGGCGTAGAAAGCCTCCATGACCTTGTCGGTATCATGTAGAAAATTTATGTAAGAGTGCCAATGCCATTCTTGATAATCCACATTGCCTATGAATGATCTTTTCAGCGTCACTCAACTTCACATGCGTTCTCATGGATGCTTACCATCGCTGACGAGTCTCTCGATTTTGTCGGGATACATAGCGGCGAAAACCTAAGTTGCCCAGTATTAGCAGCTTCTCATCCGTAGTCTGAGGTTTCACTCTGGCCTACGTCAACGGCTCAAATATGAAAAGGTCTTACACCGCCTAATATTGTCCCGTAGCTAAATCCCCAGTATTTAAGCTTATCTTGCCCGATCTGATGCATGATCTCGAGCAAGTCGCGCGCGTGTGAAACGGTGCTGATATGCGAAAGTAATCCTGAGTTGTTCATGTTCCTTTCGCAAGCCTCCGAGAAAGCGGTTGCTCGCGCGAAGGCGTCGAATATGACTCCGGGATGAGCATCGACTACACCGACGTCCTGCAATTGCCAGAGCCGACTCTTCTCCTCGGAACCCCAACAGTCAACCCGCGGAATAGAGGCCCCGATACCCCGGGGATCAAAGGATATGATGTCATGGTTCCTGCCCGCAATAGTCTGCAGAAGTGCGCCGCGATCTCTGAGAGCATAAACCCCGGATCCCCCGGGACCTCCAGGATTAAAGATTATACTTCCTTGGTAGCTATCGGTCTCGGTAGCTCTAAGTCGTGTGATTGCCAGCACGACTCTTCCTGACGGGTCATCGGACGGGTCGAGCCAGTCCATCGGGACATCCAGCCGTGAGCAGTCATAGGAGTCGTTGTAGCAGCGATGCCAGCGGAGCGTCCGACTGGGCTGAATGTCACTCCATTTCCAATCTTTGAAATCAGTGTCCGCCACCTCCGAAGCTGTGGATTGCTTGATTCTCAGACTCGCTACATTCAGCTTGTTAAGTAGAGATAATATCGAGAAGAGCCCAATAACCAAAGTTGCTACTAATTTCCATCGCGATATCCTCCACGTTTCGGTCGATGAAGATGGAATATGGCCCTTCGATCGGAGTACGAGGGAGTGCATCATTCTAAGGAGCCGTCAGGAGTGCTCGAGAACATGATTGCCTAACAAACAAGATAGTAGGGGAAAAGGTGAGCATGTGGGATGCCAAGTTAGGAGCAGGGGGGACTATATCCTATGATACCTTGTACCATGTCACAAGACTAACGTCGTGGCTAATGTTGTGTATCCCAACTTTACCTTAGATACTAGGTAGTGTAACAACTACATTGATACCTCCCTTATCAGATGGAAATAGAAAGGAACGTACCTAGTACCTGAGCTGAGGTACATGAGGGGGCCCCCATCACTGCGGCCAATTGCCCAGAGAGGGCTATCGGCTGTTCCCGAAGCTGTCTCCGACACCCCGCATAACTGAGTAACTGGGTACGAGATTATGCAAGATATGGTGATATCGAACTAACCGTACGCATGCGATTATCGTTAATTACCCCTCCTTCGATTTAAATAGAATCCAACCTTCAATCATAAAGGGGTAGGTAATGGTAAGTAATGGTTCATTTCAACTCAACTAATCATTTATAATCTCTTATTTCGTGATGGGCGCCTTGATTTCTGCCTGCTGAGACCCTCCGATACGATCTCCGACTCTACAGCAAAGGCGCTCTTCTTTCTCAGAGGATCTATTTGATCTAAGATGAAATCGTCCTGGTAATGCTGCGCTCTCTTTTCCACGGGGGCCAACTCAGCTAGCCTACTCTGGCTCGACTCGCTACCCGCTATGCTGGGACATCTGTTCCATTTATTATCCCGATCTTCACTTGTCGTACGCTGGAGCTCGATCGCATCGCCCGGGTCAATTGAGAATCGATTCGATCGACGATTCAATGTGATAGTCACTTCTCTGGTAACAAATATTTCATCAAGCCTAACCTTTAACGAAGGCCAGAATATAGGGAAAGATGCGCAAATACTTCAGATCCAGGAGTTAGTGATCGTTATGCGGAGAATGATTTTGAGGCATGGGGATGGTTCTGACCTTGCTGTCATGGCCTCTAACGTTCCGAGCATAATACTTATCGGTCCATACCACGTTGGGTCGAAAGTCGGACTCGTAGTAGCCCTGTGTTCGACTATCGTTGCAAGTCGCCATATAGAAAGGCCATTTACACTACCACTCATTAGTATATCCGCTCCCTAGCAGAGGATGGAGTCACCAACACTGCCCCTGTGGAAACTACCCCAACCAACCCCAGCTTCGTTCGTCGGATTGTGTCTCGTTGAAAATAAAGAGGAATCGGGATTGTGAACACTATCATGTCCAATACCGTATTCACTGCCGTATGGGACAGATAGCTCTTGTAGAATTCGTTGGCGTTTCGGGAACCAAACCCGTAGCATTTCGCCTCCATTTCCAGGTTCCAATACCCGTTGACGGGAATACAGGGAACCCAAGCCATCAAAGAATATCCTGCGCCCCACAAACCGATAACAACCATCATAGCAATGCATATAGTCCGCATATGACCGCTTTGGAAGACGCGCAGGTACTGAAATAGGAGAGATATCTTAATAAAGGTTGTCGACATGTTATAGGAAGCGTTCGATGCATAAAATATCTGGAACGATATTAAGTAGTAAGTATCAAGTTCCGAGCGGACCTCTCCGCAACCCTATCGCCGCTTTCATACCGTGAGATACGATTCTATATCGCTTGATTTCAGTAAGATAAAGTGCTGACCCAGGCCGAAGCGAGGGGCTGAGGAAAAGTCAGTGTCTTGAGAAGCCCCCAGCCTCAGATAGATCTCACTCACCCAGGCATACCCCTATGCCACTAACTACCCCGGTTATCTTTCTCGGCACGTCATTAGCTATCTAGCCATGCTGTCTTGTGAATACTTATCTTACAAGGTATAGCAGGACGAAGAAGTCATCCCAACCTTTGGCCCGTACGACGAACAGTCGTATGTAGAGACGATAAACCACGCAAATGGACGAGAGGCACTGGCGCAGAAGGGTCAGAGAGGTGTTTCGTCTTATCTAAGCTTTGTCCCACTCACGGTCATGGATGCCGAAACTGCTGTGATGACTCCCGGACGATTCCACGATGGCACCGGATCATTGAGGTTGTTATAAATGCCAATTCGGCTCACCAACGTCTCTTCAGCCATAATATCCTCAACCACCCAGTCCAGTGTTTAGAATCTACCGATGTGATTTGTTAGTTCGGCATGTCGCTCGAGCAGGGTTGCGTGATGATCGCTAAACATCGAAAGCTCCCTTTCGTAAGGATGGTTGGCGCTGCTGAATCTTGACCTGTTCTGGTGATGAACAGTCGAGAACGAAATTGATGCGAACACTACTCGTAATAAATTAGGATGGGACTTGGTGAGGCTCTTTCTTCGGAACCCCCCCTTTTTGGTTTCTGCAGTGCAAGTGACCACCCATGCACAATTGGCCTGATCCAGTATTTTGAAGCCAATGGGATATATCGTGGCCAGGGATGTTTTTATTTTACGCGTCATATGCTTAAACCGTAGGCGTAGTACGGTTAGAGAGCCCACTCCGGCGGGTTACTAGAGTGTTTGGTGCGGTAATACTAGTGCTCGCTTCAGGGGGTTTCAAGGATTTAATCTCATTTTAGGATACTTACTTGCCGGTAAGCACTAGGTAGATAAGCTAAGGCACACGCTACTAATCAGTTACCTACCTTACGCTATGTTTAATGAGAAAACGAATATACTCATGATACTTCTGGAAGTCCTAACTGTATTTCACATGTCAAATTATTCAATTTTCTCTACTAACTACCTAGTAGATAATAGATAGGCAGGTATCGGTTCAGTTTCGATTATCACCATCATCGGCATGTGCATCGCATCGCATCTCAGGCAATAACCAACCAAATTGCACTTATGTGCCTACCTACCTACCTAGGTACCTAGTTATACAAAGATCAGAGAGCCACTAGCTGCCTGCGACAAGAGGTGATGCTCCGAATGATATTTTATTAGATGAGCAACGCTTGGTTAATATAGTAGAGGGAATCATTTTATACCAACGTATCCTCTTCCAAAAAGCGATGCTTTTTTACTTGGCTAAAAATCTTGGTTTGGGCATTTTATTAGGTACGCCGATAGGTACCTACTTTTGCTTATAATTAATTGTATTACCGCTATATTACACTGGCTACAGCCTTTACATGGCAGGCTACGGGTACCTATCCTAGCACTCTGCTTCAAAAAGAGTGCTCATACTAGCGCAATTCTCATCCATGGATATCTATAGCGCCGATAAACATCGAATTACTAGCTACCTCTAGGTAATCTCTCTTAAT
The DNA here is from genome assembly GCA_022695765.1 of Annulohypoxylon moriforme. Taxonomy (NCBI): domain Eukaryota; kingdom Fungi; phylum Ascomycota; class Sordariomycetes; order Xylariales; family Hypoxylaceae; genus Annulohypoxylon; species Annulohypoxylon moriforme. Next base: position 62,657 of record MU403172.1, read on the forward strand.
TGTTTCCTTAGAGGTGTTTAGATATGATGGCTGTTTATAAATAGCACTAGGTTAGTGCAAATAGCACACTCACTTTAACGATCGGCTTTAATAGTTCAAAGTGTTATGAAATCTACGTTGTTTATATTAAACCTCTTTTAGTAAAATGTATTAGTTATTAACGTGATTAAATACCTACTTAGGTAGGTATTAAACTTAATGTATTGTTGTATTAAGGGTTATTAATGGAATTAAGCACAGTAACTTAAGTTAGGTAGGTACCTACCTAAGTAACTACCGCCGCCAAGCGTTTATAATAAGGACTTTTAACCTTAAACAATCCAAAAAGTCTCTGGCTTGCATCTTCATAAACTTTTCAACATGTTTGAGCTTGTAAGTATTAATTAAGCAAATAATCCTCTTCACGTACCTATTTATTCTTCTCTAGTTAAATATCACACCTGTAACTTATATGAAATGTAGTTGGATTTATGAGATTGAGTTAAAACATACGGTTTACTTCAAATGAGTAGAAGGGAAAGATATGCCTCAAAGACAGCTTACTTAGGTGCATCATGTAACAAGAAATGTCGTCTACGAGGCATAACTCATATTTATGCTAAGCGCTATGTGCTTTTAAAAGTCTTCCAAAAATAACGAATTGCAAATTAACGTGAAACAAGCCGATAGATTATTTTCAATTCAATCATAGTAGTTGTGGTGTTGCTTCAATGTATTTTAGCATGAATGGAGCTTCAACCCAGCTCATCCGGCATAGCTACTAGGTACTTGAATGATATTTTAGGTAGTAAATTTAGTTACCATATTCAATAGCTGGCCTGTGTACTGTGATATACAACCTAGGAAATACTGGGCTAGAGACATGCGCCAAAATGAAGATGACGCCATCGAGAAGTGCGCCTTGTGGTTTTCCAAACGGGTCAGTGTATTTAGTTCATCTAGTTAGTGGAGAATTCTTATAATATCTCCCAATCATCCAGCAAAGTCATCAGCTAAATAGGTACGCTTAGAAGCTGTCGTCATATGAAAGAGAGTAAACTTGATGTGATAGCCACTCTGATCCGTACTTATAATGTTCCTAAGCTGAAATTGGTTATTCAGCTTCTCCATGAATACTTGATGTAAAATAAGGATGTTCATGTTGTGGTACAATTGCATAGCTACCTGGGCCTGGGTGTGTATTTCTCCACTGGCATTCTGTCGTAAGCTTACAGCTGATTGGAAACAAGTCAGTTAGGTGGGTAGCTATCCCTTTCTGCGGAACTACCCTTCTCACCTTGGATGCGTAAAAAGTAAGCATTTACATGTGATGTATCATGAAGACATTATTGGTTCAGTGGCGAGTAAGACGACAGACTGTTGAGCACCTGGGCATCCATTAATGGGAACGCAGGATGAAGCCAGCCCTGGAGTACGATCATGATGTACAAAGTATCAAGTTGGATATTTATACTTGGGAAATTTATGTATATATAAACCCTCGCCAAGCCATCTGGAAGGACAAGAAAATAGGTTCCATCAACAGCCTCTCCTAAACATTATACAACTTTATCAATTATCGACACCACTTCTTTCATCATGAAGACCACCACTTTAATTAGTTCGGCGCTGCTTTTTACCGCAAAGAGCGTCCTTGCCAACAACCCCATTCCAGACAGCGCCTTCTCACAGAATAATGGCATTGCTGCCGCTCAGGCAGCTGCCCCTGCTTGGTTTATGGCCTCTGGAACTTGCAGTACGTAACCTATTTCCCCATGACCCCTTTTCTATTATTTCGGGGAGTGCAGCTTTCTACTTGGGCTTCAAGAGTTGCTACATCCAAGAAATTATCGTAGCACCTAATATATCAACAAAACAAAGTAACTACTAACACCTGATGCTTAAGTGCCTTCGGCTGCCGAAGATGGCCAAGGTCATCAGACGAACGGGGTAGATACCGATAATTGCAACATCAACAAACTATCGAACGGCTGTCCCCCTCAGCCGTCGTGGCAGGGCGCGAACACGTTCTATGGTAATATCGCCGGCGAGCCTTTCAGCAACATTCCGACTTACTACAACGTGGTGAAATGTGGTAACCAGTGGAAAATTATCTATTACGTATATTTCAAGAAAGATACGGGCCACAAGAGTGATTGGGAGGGTGTTGTAATTGCCTTCAACGACCAGGGCGGTGGTAGCTGGACTCGGACCAACATGGCTATGGAACAAGGTATTTATGTCCCAAAAGTAGCTCCTTGGGGCTACTCCCCCTTTAAACTGAGATTCGCTAATACTCTATGATAGATGGATCCCATCCGTGGGTAGATTGGGACAAGATCAATGACACGTTCGACAAGTAAGTACCCCTGTATGAGAAGGTAGATTTCCATTTTCTGACTGTCCCGTAACTTAGCAACGATGACTTTACCAACTGGGGCCAGAAGAGCCGAGACCATCCCAAGGTGTACTTCGGCAAGTGGCATCATTCTGCACACATTGACTGGCATACTACAACTTTCAAGAATACTTGCCCCCCTAACTCTGGCGATGACTTCCGTAATGCGGATTATCAATTCAAAGCCGTCGACAACTTACGACATGTTACTGTCCTTAACCCCAACTGGGCCTGGGGCAAAGCGTCATCGCCCGTCAACATCGATGTTTGCAAATTTTAGAAAGACTCTGGACTTTTTTCTAACTAGAGTAGACCGGACTGAGGTGTTATTGGGATGGGGTGTGTACAGCTGTTGCTGAAGATCAAGAGTCGTGTTTTAAATTCCTTTTCGATCAACTTTCGTTATTCTCGCTTTTATAGAATATTAGATATAAACTTTGGTGCCTTCGTAATATCTGGTCAAATATGAAAATCTAGTGCTCCTGTGTAGATATCTTTTTTGTTGTCAAAATTATTCATCTTAAAGATCATACTACCTACCCTTATATCGAACTATTATTGGTATGTAGCTTGCTTGCTTGCTGTCTCTGCGGCTAAACTGGAAGTCGTGGGTCGAGCCGGCGGACGTACTGTTAATGATAATTACCTAGGGAGGTAGAAACTATGTGAACGAGCTTCGAGAACAACTGGCCTAATAGTTTCACATGAACATGCGGTTGACCTTCTAATAGCGACACGAATGCGAGCGATGTGCCTATATCCCTTCAAATCATAGAATCCTTCCAGAGTGGTTTGGTGTTCGTAGTGGCGGCCCTCGCTCAACTTAGGCTGGTTCAACATAGTAAATCCTAGACGCTAGGGCTTACTCTCATAGCGAAGTGTAGATGCGACTCTTAAGGCCATGCAGACCGATTTAACCTTAAGTTGATCTTATTTTGAAATTGGGGTAGCTACTAAATGATGTTAATTCTAATACTAGCAAAGAGTTGTTGCAGAGTTAATAATATGGCGATTTGTACTGGGGCTGCGCGGGTGCGGGGTAGTGAACCTGAATCGAACGCGTGGGGTCGCATCATGTGACTTACGTAGCTCGTAGAAAAGGGGTAATCCGGATAGCCCTGTAATTAATGATCAGTACCTAAGTCGGTACCTACTAGGTACCTACTTAGCACTCTATTAGGTATTGAAGCTGAAAAATGGAAAAATGGATTCTATTACAAGGCATCGATACACCTAGTAAGCACCTAGGTAGGTACCTAGTAGGTACTTAGACAATGCCCATTGCCAGTCATTATAGGTAGTCGTTTTGACGACCATTAGACCCCATCTCCGAACGCATATACATTCGTCCATCGCTAGAAGATTCGTTAGCATAACGTTTAACTTGAGAGTGTTCCGCTGCTCCTCACCTTATCATACGATTTCGACGAATCTACGAACCTCAAATCCGTACCGAGGCGGATGACGTTTTTCGGGTCCTTATTGATTGTCGAGGCGTGAATCTTCCACGCCAATTAGCTAAGATATTCTCAAACACGGCTCCTGTACTTACCATATAAGGTGTGTGTAATACAACATCACCCTTCCAGCCGAAGTTAGCGGTTTCTTTCGTAGTCAAGAGACCCAAATACCTTGGTGTTCCGAGGATAATACCGAAGTAGAAACTTCTCAACCAAACGAATTGAAAAGGTGTTGCTCTGGTGGGAGATACACAGAAAGAAAAGGAAAAAAAAAAAGAAAAAAGCATCCCTGGCATTACTTACGGCTTGATAGTCTGTGACAAGCCACCTTCGTGCGTGTGCATCAGCAAATGATTTTGCTCCATCCGCAATTAACCCGCCGCCCATCATGTTCTTATTGAACGCGTTCTTTGCCTCTTCCTCTGTCAGTCCGGTCTGTTTAGCCTTCTCATAGAAGTCCTTCTCTATCTCCTGGCCAAGCGTATGTCCGTTCTCCAGATAAATCAGTCCACCACCATCCAGGGCAACATCGCCCATAGGTACCCACGCGGTCATACTGGTATCTTCTCCATGTCGAAGGAATATTTGGTCGTAATGTACACCGATCGCCTTGTTGTGCGGTGTGTTATTTCTCAGCAGAGATCTAGTGAGACCGAGAGTATTCTCGTCGCCCCATCCCGTAATCTTTGCAATAAACGAGTGAAGCGCCGGGTGTTTACAGAACTCATCTTTATACCAAGGCTCCGCATGGGCTTTCAGCGCAAGGTCCACAAAGAGGCCTCCACGAGGACGCCCATTTGCATCGGTGGAACCCGCACCTCTGTCATACGTTAGCGTTTCGCGAGGCATACCATCAGCCATCAGGTCTAAGAGAATATCTTATTGGTAGCATTATAATGAAACATTTCATATGGGAGGATAGGATCGACGGGTTGGTCATTCACGTACTGTTATCACTCGTCAACGATAAGACATAAATCTTGGGGAAAGAATGCTGACGAATGCACTCACCATGCCAGGATAATCCAACCTATCATTATTTTCATCGAATATACCGTCGACTGGGAGGGTTCCCGGGGCAAGAACACCGCTGGGTGCTAGATAAGTGAAATAGTCCTTTCTGGCTTTGAGAACATCGTCACGTGGAAGGAGACCTTTCAAAAAAAGGTAACCCTCCTGCTGTAAACGCCGACGAAGCTCCTCTAGGGGCTCGTATGGGAATGATTCCCGAAGATAGCCGACTCGATCCGGACCGAGCAACCCATCGTTGACATATAGAGGAATTGAAAGAGGTGGTACTGTAGAATGCGGCATGGCCCGCGATAATAGTATTACTCCAGGTAAGACACCCAACACGATCAAACTTATCCGGAAGTTCACTATTTTACTTTTTACTCCTTTCAACAAAGAGCGAAATGAATAATAGAGGAGGTGCTAGATAAATATGAGGTTCATAGAGAGCCTCCGCATAGCATTGCTGCTGGCTTCCTGCTTCCCCTCAGCAAGTCGGGTTATTTCAGCCAGTCATTTCAATTGTAATCCTCCATCGTCGGTAATACTTAAAAGCTTATAATTGGTCCTCAGTTAAGACTACGGGATCGCAATTCGAGTTTCGGTACTTTGATTTAGCGAAAATACTTACTCCAATGATCATCATATTTACCTGTGCTGGGGTTCCTTTGCAGGACCGAGGTCTCGGCCGCTCCACCGTGACACCAAAAACAAGCTTCGAACGAATGGTATGCTACCTAATAAGAAATCTCCTACTCTCCGCTTCAGTATTTACCTAGGTACCTACCTGTTCATGGTAAATAACTGTTTCCTACCTAGCTACCTACTTTTTACACCTGATACACATTTCGGCAGTACCCAAATTAAGTATCAGGATTCGCATCATCCAGTAGTAATAATCGTTCAAAGTGATTTAGAGCCAAAGAAAAAGAATGTTCAACATAAAGCAAACAAGGCAAATTTGTCCGACAGCTCCTAGAGTCGGAACGCGCCCACCAAACCTTCGCTACGTGTATCTCCTCACCGCATTTGTCTCGATTGGCGCGTTGCTCTTCGGGTATGGTAAGTCTAATTTCACTTGGACATGTGGCTAAGTCGTGGGAAGTCTAATAACGATATGGTACAGATCAGGGTGTGATGGGTGTCATCGTAGCAGACGCCAGGTGGATAAATCAGTTCCGCCCAGCAAATAGCTGGGTTACCGGCGCAGTAGTTTCTCTTTACGATATTGGATGCTTGTTCGGCGCCATGTCTATAGGGTTTCTTGCTGATCACTGTGGACGTGAACGGACTCTATCAATTGCTTGTGCAGTCTTCACTGTTGGTGCCGTTCTGCAATCGGCATCCTACAACGTCGTTTCCATCACCGTAGGGAGAATCATCTTAGGATACGGAGTGGGCTGCTGTGCTGGCGGAGTTCCGCTATACGTCTCGGAAATCGCACCTGCGAAGCTGAGGGGTCGTATCATCGGGATAGAGCAGATGATTCTCTGCTTTGGTGAACTTGTGGCATTCTGGTTGAACTATGGATTCAACTATCTGGAGACACCCGACTGGTGGCGCATCCCCCTCGCCATCCAAGTTGCGCCGGCTGTCGTCCTAGCAATCGGGTGTTGGTTCTGGGTACCGCCCAGTCCACGTTGGCTAGTGCAGCAGGATAGACACCAGTGTGCTCGCGAAGTACTGGCGCAGCTTCACGGGGACGAAGAGGCGGATATCCAAATGGCAGAAATTGCCAAGGAAATTGCATTTGAGAAAGCTGTGACCACAGCGACGTGGAGTGAAATGTTTAAATGGCCCATTTTGCGGGTTACCATGCTCGCAATGGGCGTACAATTTTTCCAGCAGATTTCGGGTACGAACTCGATCCTATATTATACAGTTAGTTCCCAACTTTCCAAGGTTTTTTCCTTTTTTACCAGGAGGTAGCCAGGTAGCTTTTATGACAGGCTACCTCGAATCAGAATCAGTTCTCCTTATAATTGTTAGTCCCATCTCACTAAACACTCATAAGCCGTCGCTCTTCGAACGAGGTGGGATTACCAACCCAAGAACAGCTAACCTCGCTACGGGAGGGGTTGGGATTGTCCTATTTGTCTTTGCCTGGGTTCCAATATTTGTTTTTGACCGTCTCGGGCGTAAGACCTGGCTCCAAATAGGGCTCGTCGGAATGTGCTGCGCAATGGTAGGAATCACTGTCTTACAGTGGCACGCCGAGAGAAGTCCCAATGACAATGGGAATTACGCTATCGTTGCTTTTCCATACTTGTTCTACGTATTTTTTAACATAAGCTGGGGCGTTGGAAGCTGGACCTATGCGACTGAGATCTTCCCGGCTATGTATAGAGCGAAGGGTAATGCCCTATCGACCGCGAGCCTGTGGCTCAGCTGCTACGTAGTTGCTCAAGCAAGCCCTCCCATCGCAACGGCTATAGGATGGGGTCTTTACATCATATACTCTTGCATCTGTGTAGTAGCATTCGTATTCGTGAGATACGCGATGGGTAAGCCCCAAGTCCTTTCTACTCGTGGCAAGGAAACTGACAGACACAGTGGAAACCAAAGGCAAGACACTCGAAGAAATGTCCGCTCTCTTCGGCATAGAAAGCGCGCTGGCAAGGCACGGTGGACTAGAGGTTGACGGGAAAGATGCAGTAGTTTATGTTGACGTGGTAATCCGGGATGACTAAACCAGGTACTTGCTATTGCTAGGTAACGGGTCGCTTAGGATAGAAACGTAGGTCCCCGCGGGTTGCCTGACGAAGGCATAACTTTTATAGCCCCTTCACTGAACCTCGTCCGGTCGCCTCTTCTACCCCGTGACCACCCTCAACAGGGGCCGGCACGGATGGTACGTCCGAGCCGCTAGTAGCAGTGGATCGCATCTCCAGCTCCACGAATACCCTTGAGGCTAGTTTTGACGTCTTCAACTAACTTGGACATGGTTGTGGCTTTGAAGGTATCAGTAAAATATAGCGTGTTTATTCTGAGAAATGCTACTTGAATGAATACCACCCCGTTGCCCACCTAGGCTAGGTAAGTAAGACTATCAATGACGTATAACGTACGTCATTCTTTGGCACGTTCGGTACCTACTTACATTCTACATACATATGTATGCAATACTGCTCGTACTACATACTAGGTATACACCTAGGCGCGTATGTAAGGTATATTCGTTCATTCGCAACCCCTTTTTCTATGAATCTGCTAGCTAGCTAGCTACTAAACATACCTGCCCAATGATTTTATTATTATAACCCTCATACCTAGGTACCTAGAACGGCGTTTTGTACCTAGATATCAGCGATGTCCGTTAAGATACTGAATCCACTATCATATTTATGACGGCATGGGTCCCCGAATATGATCGATTACGGATAAGTTACACACGGCTCGTTACCAAATATATACCCACCTATCTAAGCCGCGAAGATGAAATCCCTTCCGCAAATAATAGAAAAATTTAGTTGTGGTATATCTTCCGAAGCTAGTAAATACGAGCATGACGTAGACTCCAACGCCCTATCATTAGCCGGGATGGGCGGCAGGAGATATGGCGAGTAGGTAGGCTCATTTGTACACATTTAAAAAGACAGAACATTAGTTAATTTTGCAGTATAATATTGTAGGTGATTATGTCCTGCAAATTTCCGTGAAAGAGGTTTCATCTGTCCGTCCGATTATTCGCATATAGACGAGTTAGAATTGTTTCCCCTTTTTTACACTAGTACCTACCTAGGTAAAACCGCCAACATGTCTATAGCTTTTATGAACCACGTGCACATCGTAAACTTGCCCTACGTCATGTTAAACTACCCAGAGACTGTACGAGATATTTGATAGCAGAAATTCTATGTAACGAAAAGTGTGTGCTTGAACTTTGCTGAGATTACTTAACGACGGCCGAGCTACTCCGAGAATACGAAGATGTAGGCTATTGAATCTGGTCATAACTGGCGGAATTCTAGAATCTTTCGCATTTTGCCGAATACATGATGATAATTGACTTCTCATAATAGAAATATGGGGCCTTATTTATAGACGTGTTTCAAAAGAAGTCGAATAAAAGTTCTGACAAGTGGTCGGAAAATCGCGTTGTTCATCGTTCACCTCCACATTTTAACATCGATTGCGAGACTAAATTGGGCGGTGGAGGGCGAATAACAATGAGACGTAGAGAGATTAAAAGTGAACTGTGGGTTCATGCGCCGGCTGTGATGTCGATCATCCCCAGCATATCGGTTCCACATCTACAGGTATCCCATGGAAAGGACCAATCGGGTATATCGTGAACTGCCCTACGACGGGGTATCGCCAAGAGCCAAATATCCCTCTCGTGTTCTCCGCCTCGTATTGACCTGGTAGACTGCTCGCGTCGAGCCCGATTATGTAAAATTGCCACCGACGACGGCCTGTCCTAAGAGTATCATGTGAGTTAACCTTGGATGTCTCTGGTTAGCAGATAATATATATTCGACCTTCTCTTCAGGTAAACCATTTCTCTTCTGCATCCAACTTCCTCAGTCACGATCAGCACATCTAGCCGCACAATCAGCTTTACAACCAGCCTCACAACCAGCCTCACAACCAGCCGCACAACATGTTCTTCAAGACCTTCACCGCCGCTTCTCTCCTTCTCGGAGTTTCAACTGCCTTACCACAGGCGACGGAAGGACCGCTTGCACCTGATGCCAAGTTTTCGCTGATGGCTCTCCGGTCCGCCAGCGAGGTGCACTTCGCCAGCTTCGAAGCTGCGAAGAGCAGCATCTTCCTGAATCTGCCCAGCCAGAACGCCTCTTGCGACGCTGGCCCGGCTGAATACGCCACGTTCTACCTCCAAGACGGTGGTCTCTACCTATACGCTGCTTCTGCGACACCACAGCAGCTATATGCCGACCGCTCCGGGATGGGTAGGTTTCACTCTTCACCAGGAGCTATTGTGATCATCTCTGACATTTTCCCTCATAGGCCAAGGCAAGCTCGGCTACACGACTGGTGCCCAGCCCGCTCCCCGAAACGGAGAGAGGACTGGCTTCCAGCTCGACGAGAACAACGATCTGACTCTGGATGGCGCCGGCTTAATTGCCTGCCCTAACAGCATCGATGGCGCCTGGAGTGTGTGGGTTTCTGCTGGCGTCGACCAGCCCGCCGGCAACGAGGGATGCCTCGGCATTTCTGCCCGTGCCGTCAACGCTCCCAATCCGAATGGCTGCCTTTACACGGAGTAATGGGTTGGACGACGAAGCCTTCTAACCTATTACCTTTGAAGATTTTGTAACCACGACTTAACCTTGGGCGCTGTATGTTGAGTCGCTGTAGTCGTCATAACGATATTGGCGTCGCGACCAGCCCGTGAATATATATATATACACTGTACCTTAATCATATAATTCTTCAGCAGCGATACTCATAATATAGTGGAAGTTGTCATTTTTCAACGTCTTCCTGAATTATGTTATTTTAGATCATAACGTGGCGGGTCTTGTGAGAAAAGTGAGCGTAGGCTTATAGGATCTACAATATTTAGTCAATAGAGTGCAATTGGAGCGAAAGGTTAGATGTCAGGCAATCTATGTCACATAGGTCAGCAAATGTATACGCGAAGTGGTTGGTTAAAACACCCGAATGTAGTTCATTAAAGACTTCATTACGTGTTGAGGGAACTGCATATCAAGCCGTCAAGGGGCATCTGGCGTGCGCAGGAGCAATATGAAGTAAGAGCCTCGCGCAAATAACAACCTTCCCGTCACGGTTTTATCGTAGAATATAATCTTACTCAACGACATCCTCGGGAACTCCGACTTCGCCGTTGTGAGAATCCATCTTTACGCCTTTCTTATCTTCATCTGAGCCATCATCCTCGATGCGTGCCTTAGAAAGCGCAGTCTTCTTGCCACGAGCGCGTTTGCGAGTAGGTGTAGCGGGGTCGCTGCTATCGCCCTCGTCATGGCCCGTGGACTTGCGCTTGCGCGAGGCAGGGGTGCGGGCGGCCTTGCCCTTGCCCTTCGGGGTAGACTTGACAGGGGTGGAAGGACCTTCACCACCGCTGTTCTCCTCGGAGCTAAGGGTAGCGACCTTTTTCTTGACAGCTATGATCGGAATGTTAGATGCCTTTTCACGGCGTGTCAGAATGAAATGTTCACTAGACGTGCAGACTCACAATGGATAAGGTTGCTAACGCTTCTAGGATTGGTGTATCCAGCAAGCTTGGCCAGCTTTTCAATATCGATCTGTAAACATAAATTAAAGTGAGAACGGGTTCAAGATGTTACGTAAACGATGAAGCTGAGGTTAACAAGTCAACATACATCTGGCTGAGTCCTGAAACAGTGCCATGCTAGGGCCAGCACCTTGGATTCCTTATCGGAGATCTCCACTTTCTTGTCCGAAGTGGCCATGGTGACGGTACCTGATAGCCTGGTATTGTCGGGTGGGAACGGTAAGGCAATAAGACCCGAAGTATGGAGGGACGTCGGATTATCTTATGCGGAGTGTTGGCGCTATCATAGTATGTTAAAAACGGGACTTGAACACACGTTCGATGAACAGGTACTTTAGGAGAGGAAAGTCGCTGTTCGGCGATTATACTTACATGCGCTAAAGCAGGTGGTTGTGGTTGTAAAATGATGAGGGGCACAATATGATCATATGCTACTAGGTTCTTAGTACCTAATAGTAGATAGGTAGGATAAGTAAAGGTGCAATTGTGTTGGGACTAAAGTGAGAAATATGAAGAGCTCTATGGCAAGTGCTATTGTGTAAAACCCATATGGATCTTTCTGAGCACCTGCAAGTGTGATGTGATGGACCCTAGCTGCCTACCTACCTAGTATGTAACTAGTGGATAGGTAGATGGGTAGATACCTACTATTTAGGCAGAAAGTGCTAGGTATGTAGATACTACTAGGTAGTAGCTACCTTGATATGAACGTGCAGATCGTGGATGTGATCAAAAATGCTTTTTTTTTCATGTTGTCGTGGGGTCGTGGGGTCGACGACGACGTGATATGGTGAATGCTGGATTGGGGAACAACAACACGTCGGTGGCTTGTTACTAGGGACAACAATGGAAAACACTCCATCCATTACCCCAGTAAGTAATAACCCCCATAAATAACATGGCTGTCCTGGGAACACTCTTAACCCACAGGACAACCTTGGAAGCATAAAATTTCTCGGGATGCGAAAACAATGAGTCATTCTTCTACACCCAATTACATTGCCTACCTAATATATCCATGGATACTAGGTACCTACCTAGGTACTTAGGGTAATAGGTGTTCAACATACTCACTGCCGTGACTCTACGACTATAGTTCATGCATTCTTATTCGCATCTGTTGCTCATCCTCGTCCAGCTCTACCAATTCTAGAAATCGTCTTCTTTTAGCTTCGGCTTTGCTTGCTCAGCCATCGAATACACCGTTCCCGTTGCGCTCGCGATTCTCGCTATCTCCTGCAGAGTTGGCAGTTCAAGCTCCTTCGTTTCCGGCATCCTGGCTACCAAAAGAGACCCACTCGTTGGGTCGACACTGACAAACAAAGTAAGAGGAATGCCAGCATCGACGAGTATTGGTGAACTAGATATCGACCTTCAGCGGGGGATTGTATGGAAGGAATTCCACTGATTTATTGACTATCCAGGTACCTAGGTAGTATTCACACGTATTTTCCAATAACTAACAATTCTAATATATGCGCCCGTAGATAATCTACCCCCGCCGCGACCTAGACTCAAGGACACCAGTCACCCCTACGTCGAATGATCTAGTTACTTTCGTGCCCACGTGATTTCCTATAGCTCTCGTCGATTGTTTGAATCTAGGTGTAAACGAATGAGTTTCTAAAAACCTAGACTGCTAGATAAGTCGCTGCCCGCCCATCTTGAATCGTCTCCTACGCAAACGGCCAATCCTCGTTGGTTGGATAATAGTTGCTATTGAAAGTGACTCTAGTGAATATTAGAGCTTGCGTGCTATCATGGTCGGAGAAAGTCACCCTCGGCGTGAAGATTGCCGGCACGGCCGACGTCGTGAGTGGCGCAATTGCCATTAGAATCTCTACAGGTGCGGATAGCCTTGAAAATATATTCTGATATCCAGGCAGCTCTAAAGAGTAACCGGTGTTCTTCCAGACGCAAATATCGAAAGGGAAGGGGTGAAGTTAAATATCGCGTATGCCTGGCAGAATGTTTTCATATCCCCTCATTTTGACTTACCCTATTGTCCCTCATATCCTACGACTATTCGGTCGCTCTTCGCCTTGTCAAATATGGAGACTGGGCTCTTTTGGCAAATTTCTTCATCGAAGTTTATGTCAATAGTGATGGTGATACAAAGCAAAAGCCGGGAGTAGGCCGGAACTGACTGCTTTAGTTAATTGTCTACCTAGACACTTCTCTACTATGACGTTGCGGCCACTCATTACAAAGCCATCCGCAAATCGTGCCATCCCCAAACTTCCTATTTGTTCCCAGATTGAGTGTAGTCATAAGCACGCTGTGGCACCTTCCTCTCGGCCGCTACCTCTTCTGCGCTGGTTGGAATACGCTCCGATGCTGAAGGATAGTCGGCGCTACCCTTGCCGCTCGTCCCCTTCTCTACACCTTCAGGTAAGTCCGCCCCCTTCTGACGTACAGTGTCACCGATGCTTGACCCGACGCCCTCCAAGCCAGTATGTTCTTTCTTCCGCCGGCTAGTATGGTCACCATGCAGGTCGCCGTGGAGCTCGGCCCCTGATTGGCCCTGGATAGGTTTTCCCAGACCGGTGTGGACTGCCCGGGATGTAGTACCGCCAAGAGTGTCCGTGGGGTTAGCTAGATGATGCTGGCTCTCCTCGAATGGGGCTTCAACCGGAGTCTCGCCCTCAGGTCGTGGCTGAAAAGTGTTTTCACGTGGCGCGGTGCCAGGGGCATATTTCTCCATGTGGAATTCGGGGACAGCATCGTTGCCGACCTTAACACCGGGCTTATGACCGGTAGTTGTGAGGGGTTCGGAGGGCGGAACACGACTATGAAATTCGCCCTGATTGGCCAAAGATTCGGTGTTGCGTGTTGCCGACATCGTAATTGTAATTTGTCGGTTGTAGCTTGTATGAATTGATATGATTGTTAACTTGATTGAAAGTTTAGACTAGAAGAAATTTACTGATCGAGCTTCATACAACTTGAACCTACTACCTACTAGGTATATATCCATCAGTCGGAAAACATCTGCTTTTCTATGATGTCAATCGAAATTTCGAAATATTCCGTTGACATAACGACAACGATAGTCGGAGCTTTTGCTGCGGGCTGAGTTTGCCATCTACAATTAACTGACTTCAATGCTGAGAAACGAGATGCGGTGTTACCCTTTATTCACGTCATTTTGAGCGATACTGAATTATATGTGGCAGACTTCCAATAGTTGCGAAAGAAAATCGAAAATTTGTATCAAAGTATTGTAAGATGGAAGCTGATACCCTCCTTCCCTGATGTCCCCTAATAGGGGACAGTGGGTCCACGGTGTTACTGCGTACCTACCTAGGTACCCTACGTCATATGTGGCTGTATAGACAATTCTTGGTTTCAAGATCTAGATCTAACGTGATTGATGTGGTGGAACTCCGATTCACTTTTCAGGGGTCGCTGGGTCGTCGTGCAGGTAGGCAGGTTAAATTTGACCATGTAAGTACTTAGTAGGTATATTAGATACCTATGTATGATTTATAATTACTACGTGCGGTTACCTACGCATTATGGACTAATTAATATCAACGTTGCTAAACCATCGCAACGAGTGAAAAAAAAAAAATAAGTACTTTCTAACTTTCCGATGATGATTAAGGGAGAATAGGTTGAGGCTGATGTCATCGGACGAGTGTTAATTGAATGTGGTAGGTTGTTGATTAGCCAACCACCGATCTACAATTAATGCTAGGGCTACCACTACAACAAGCGAATTGGATAGGTATTAGGTACGTACCTAATTACCTGGACACTGCTTGTTTGTTCGGTTCCGCCGGTAGGTCGCACCGTTGCAAACCAGCCAACCCATATCCATCCTACATTTTAATGCTTTTTGATTACTACTAAGTAGTAGGTAGGTAGGTAGGTAGGTAGGTAAGGAGATCTAAATATAATCTTGGAAGTCAATTTCAAGATCGCAAGTTCGCTGGGTAAGCCAAATACACGATAAGGCGACTAGTATCCCTTAACAAAATGAGTGCATAAAATGGATAATTTACATTGCACATACCCTTACGTTACTCAAGGCTAGTCGGTTGGTCGGCGGTTGCTAGGCCGGATTCTAAGATCCCTCCTAAGATGGTGGGCAAAGTTAAATGGCCGCTTAACTTAAAATGGTAGGACATTCTAGGTGGTTGCATTGCAATTTCATAGCCAAATGCAGGAACAAAACAAGGATTTTCAGTTTTCAAAGATTAAGTTAAGGGTTAAACCAGCTCCCCGGCTGCCTACTTCGCGTTAGCTTAACGGTTTATACCTAGGTACATATATCCGCTAGAAAAGAAATCCCCCCGCCCCCCTCCAAAAATTAGAAGGTCAGCGTACCTAGTACCTATGTACCGACCTATTAGATACGAACATAGGAACGGGGTTTAAATAAATACGAGAAACATTGGGCTATCAATCTTTTAAACCTGATATTTTAACGTTACAATTATCCTGTTTAAGTACTACTTACCTACCTACCCAGGTAGTAGGAATTTTCCTCTTCTATCCTACTACTCTTTAATATGCATTCTAAGTAGGTACTCTACTACTTAGTAATTAGCGATACAAGGTATTCTGAAGTTTGTCTACGCGTCCAGTCAGTTTACTCCAGGAAAAATCAAGAATACGGAACTTAAATATATCGCTGTGATAATATTTCAGCCCGGCCAGCCCTGGCGCATCTCACAGACAGGGCGCTAAACACAGCCTCAATATACGCCGGGCAGGTCGGGTAAGTATTATGTGCTAGTTCGTTAGTCAGGGATAGTTATCAGACGATTTTGCTGAGAGGGGAGGCAAAAGAAGCAAAGCGAGGGGGGTTTGTATGTAGATCTGTTGATCTAGGTACTTTGGTTAGGTACCTTAACCTATCCAGCTGGCCAGTAGCCTACTGAACTGTTGGAGTAGCCCCGGGCGATTCTGATCGTCCAACATTCAGCATTTCTCAATGTCGATGTTATTGGCTACCACACAATCTAGCACATCCGTAACAACAAACAGTCCCTTCTCCCTCGAGACGCATACCTACCTAGTGATCCATCAATCATTGCAGGATACAGTAGCGCTTTCTACTAGGTGAATGTTTATGTATAGGGCAGTTAATTGGAACAGCCTGAACAGCCTGATCGATTAGCGCATGTATAACCCGGACTTTGAACCTGGAAACGGATTCAATTCGAACCCACTTCCCACTTGGACCACCATATCTCTATCCCATCCATCCATTGATAGTACTAATAGCAGGTAAGATGTCATATTTCTAGCATTTATATGCAAAATTTGTAGTCTAAGTACATTTGTATCATCTCGTATTGGTACAGTTTGTTACTTGGACACTCCCATGCTCTTTCTCTCTTTGTTACACGGTCTTGCTTTAGTCTTTGGCTAATGACCCACCCCTCGCAGAACGGCCCTTCTTCCATCCTAGTTGAGTTCTTGTTTTGGGGGTTTGGGACGGGGTCTTGCCTTCTCTTTCTGAAACCATGAGCCGTCGCTACTTCTTTGACTCTGACTCCAGCGAGCACGCCCCTCTCGAAAATCCAAATGACCCATATTCCCAACGGCAAGCGCATTCCAATCATTATCTTTATCGTCAACAACAGCCTCCTCCCCCCTCTCGTCCTTCCTCCCCATCTTCTCAACCTCCCTTATACGAAGACAACAATTCGGTCTCCCTCTCCTCGGATCAATACCACGGCTACAACCACGATTCAGCCCATCCTCCACCCACAAGAACACGACCACCAGCTCATCCCGGTGCTCATCCCGATTCGGCATTTAGTAGGCTGCGTCAGAATAGAAGATATAGTGGAGGTCCCGAGAGAGCCATTGCTGGAGCTGGAGCTGTAGCTGGAGCTGGAATTGGAATTGGAACCGAAGCTGCCGTCGGCGTTTTGGCTGGAAGAGAAATTTATGACGTGACTGAACCGTCTTCATCCAGACCAATCCCTCCACCTCATCGGGAGAATAGTGTATCTACCTGGGGACGCCAAGTACCCCAGACTAACGTCACTCCTGGGGCAGACAATTTTGGTGACGCTGCCGTCGGTGGCATGTCAGGACTCGCTATAAGTGTCGCCGAGAGAAACGCACAAGAAAGTGGATTAGAAGCCATGAGGCAACCTCAGCAATACCAGCAATCGCAACACCAACAGCCTATATACCCTCCGGAAGCGTACCAAGACGTCCCGTCCCAACATAATACCTATGACGATCCTAGGGGTGGGTACGGAAATGATCGGAGCTACGACATGTCGCCAGGTTATGCCCCAAACCCCTATAGCCCTGCTCAAGGATATAACTCCTCGCCTAGCCTAGCTCCTATGGGAGCTGCTGCCCTAAACCATTCAGGTCGAGGGACACCTACTCGAAGTGTACATAGCTATTCGAGCGACCCATTCAGGGATCCTCAAATGGCGTACGGCCAAAGAATGGACCCCTATCTCGGGCAATTTAACCCGAATGATATCGACGACGACGGCGACGACGGTCTCGAATACCGATGTTCTGCCCGTAATAGTATCCTGAGCCTAGGTGGATCTAATAATCGAGGCAACGGCGCCGCTGCTGGCGCTGCCGGTGCCGGGGCTGCTGCTGGCGTAATGGGTGGGCTAATGGGAAAGAGCCGAGGTAGTGGTGCCAACTATGACCCAGTACAGAACACAAGCGGATCAGGCAACTTGGCGAGCGTAGGTGGGTACGAGATGGGCGCGAAGGCGGAAAAGCAGTCGGAGTGGTTATCGGGTCAGAACAGCAGTCGAAAGAAGTGGAAATGGTTTATTTTGGTCGTCGTCGGTCTCATCATAGCAGGTGGAATCGCAGGCGGAATCGCCGGCGGACTTCTGGCGAAGAACAAAAATGGTGACGGCGGCGGTGCTGATGGGGTCCAGTCAGCCGATTCGGATTCCGCAAAGAACGGTGATCTAGACATTAACTCGGACGAGATTCGAGCATTGATGAATAACCCTAACTTACACAAGGTCTTTCCAGGCGTCGACTATACGCCTATTAACGTGCAGTATCCGGATTGCCTTAAGAACCCGCCTTCCCAGAACAACGTGACCCGAGACGTCGCCGTCCTCTCGCAGCTGACCAACACAATCCGGCTTTACGGCACCGACTGCAACCAGACGGAAATGACGATCCACGCGCTGAAACAGTTGAAGCTCGACACCGAAATCAAGATCTGGCTTGGCGTATGGCAGGACAACAACGACACTACCAACAAGCGCCAGCTCGGCAGAATGTGGAATATCTTGGATGAGTACGGAGCCGAGCCATTCAAGGGACTCATCATAGGCAACGAGATCCTATTCCGAAAACAGATGACTGCTACGCAGCTTAGTGACCTTCTGGATTCGGTAAGATCGAACTTGACCAGCCACAACTGGAACCTCCCCGTCGCTACAAGTGATCTAGGTGACAACTGGGATTCCCAGCTGGCACAGATTAGCGACTATATCATGGGCAATATCCATCCTTTCTTCGCCGGTGTTAACGCTAAGGAGGCCGCGTCATGGACCTGGTCATTCTGGGAGAACAAAGCTAAGTCGTTCTTCAAGACCGACAATGAGAAGAATGTCATTTCTGAGATTGGCTGGCCGACAAAAGGTGGTACCGACTGCGGTGATGATAGTGTCACAAACTGCCCCGACGGCTCGGTGGCTGGTATCGACGAGTTAAACACGCTCATGGAAGGTTGGGTCTGCCAAGCACTAGCGAACGGAACCAACTATTTCTGGTTTGAGATGTTTGATGAGCCGTGGAAGATTAGTTTTGATACCCCGGGTAAAGAATGGGAAGACCAATGGGGCCTGATGGATGTCAATAGGAACCTGAAGGAGGGCGTCAAGATCCCTGACTGCGGTGGTAAAACTGTCTAGGCAATCGAGGCCGTTTTCCCTAGATGTTGTTGGAGGTGAACGAAATAATGCGTCGTATTGGCGCAGCAAGAGATGGCGAAAGCATTCTGAGCGATCATCTGGTCAGGGCGGAACATATGTCAATGGGCTTTCCTAAACTCGAGATCAGGTGAGGAGTCCTGTTATACACGCTGAGCGATGTCAGTATTCTCGAGGCTCGCTAGCTTCACCCGTCAATCAAGATAAAAAGGGGCATGGTCCGAATAAGGCCCAGATGGAGTTTTGGTATTTGTTTTTGACGGTTATTGCTTTTGCGGTTACAACTCCCGGTGCTAGGGACAGCGAATGTAGCATTAGAGTATCAATGGGAGGTATGACTATTGAGGTCGGGTGCGTGATAAGTGATGGACGTGCACTTTGCATTTTGCCTGGTATGACTTTGTCATTTTCGGCGTCCGGGGCGCTTGGTTTGGTACACATCATGTCGAGATGTGTTTGAGCTTTGAGCGGGCGAGTATACGGCCGGCGCTATAGAGCCGAGTCGAATACTCTTGTGCGCGAGATACCTTAGCTAGAGGGTTAATAAATATCAACGACATTAAGCCTATTAATTATGAGCCTTGTCACAATCTATAGAGGAAATTCCATACCCACTTACATGACGCGTCATTCGTTGTTCTGCCCCCACCGTTCTACCTAGTAAGCCTTTGAATTCACTTTACACCTAGGAGCTAATGAAGCTGTTCCTTATTTGGTTGATGATGCTTACATTTACGTCATGTCACGTAACCAGATCTTACGTACATTCTAAGAAGGTTGACAAGTGCTTAGAATTAAGAAGGTTTTTGAATTTAACTACGAATTTACATATGCCTAAGGTTCACAAGGCTGAGCACCTACTATGCACTATATTTACCTTCCATTTTTATTACCTACGTACTATGATGATTCTGATCCGTAGAAATATACAGAACAACGTTCCTCGACCAGATCATAGGAAGAGAAATGTCGTGATTGCAGATCTACACCTTGTTTAAGGCTGTTGTGAGAAAGGCTTCTCCTAGAATGTCTTACTTCTCGAAGATCTTGTCAGAATCACTGAGATCTCTCTTTATGGTTATTCGAGTGTATAGACTACACTAAAAACGATATTTGTTTCATCGTTGGCTTCGTCCAAGAAGGGTCCCTCAAAACCGTTTTAACAATGCATTTGTCCTTGTGAATAGTGGGGGAACTTTGTACTAAAAATAGAATACATTGTAGGTACCTACCAAGGTACCTAGGTAGGTAGGTACATAGCTTCAGGAGATGACATTGATTCTTGCCTTTATACGAGGTTTCATTTCTGAGTGGGATCAATTCAAAGATATGGACGCTACGCTACCCATTCGGACTCATTGAAACTTAAGGCATTCATCCTCTTCAATGTTCAAGTAATAATTACTACCTAGATATAATAATTAAAATACATACATCTGTCGGTTGCTAATCCCCGGAGTTCGGAGTTGATAATTGTGCCCAGGTAGTACTAATTCAAGACATCACGTGAGTGGGCGTCAGTCTGGCGTGGCTTGATTAAGTGGGGTCAATTACGTAGTACATTCCAAACTGCCAAGGCTCTCTACCCAGGTACATACGACGTCGGCAAACGGCAGCAGGGCAATTGGAACTGGAAACTTTGAACCATCTACAGAGGTCGCCATCAAAAGTTTTTGCCATAGGGCACCCCTGTCAGTCTTGGAAACAGCTGGCTGGGCATCTTTTGGCAGCTGACAGCTAGTATGGATAACAACAGCTACCATGTCATTAACTTCAACATTAGATTTTATCATATATAATCCATCTGAAAAGAATGCAAAACTTTGAAATAATATTAGTTTTGATTAAAGTTTACGAATATATTAAAATTCAGAAGTTATAACAACGGTCATTGCTGAGACAATTGATTGAAATGTAAGGCCTTTCCCATCTATTCCGACAGCTGCAAAAAGACGTCCAGCCAGCTGTTGCCAAGACTGACAGGGGTGCCCTATGGCAAAAACTTTTGATGGCGACCTCTGTATGTATGTACATACCTACCTGGTAATCCACATCTTATCTGTATCGTGAACTACTAGGCAGATCCACCGTCACTATTCATTAATTTAGTACATACCTATTTACGTTATATTGTGCATAACACTACTATCGAACTCGTTAAAATGGGTGCGCAACATGAAGCCTACGCTCGCTCCTCGGCTAGTGCGCGTCCATCGCGTAAACGGAAGGCCCCCGTTCCTCTGCAATACAACCATGATGGTGAACAAACCGACGATCTCGACAATGAAGGAGAACAACAGAAACCTAAGAAGTTAAGGAAAAAAGCTGAAGCTGCGGAAAAACGCTTGAGAAGGTCAAGCTTCCCGTTTCTATTCAGTTTAGCTTTAGAAAATGAGAGGAGCTGACCTTCATTCGCCTCTAGATTTCGTCCCAGACCTCCTCAAGATTTCACTGATATATATGATCGAGCGACGTCACAAAGGTAAATATCTCCTCTCTCTCTCTCCACGTATGCCTAGTATATACATGTATACGTCGATAATACCGAGATAAGTACATGAGCTGATTAGCTGTGCCCACTCAAGATTCTATGTACTTGGAAGGACTCGTGCTGGCACGGCTCGTTGTCCCGAGGAATCCGTCGAGCTTACTGGCTCCACTGGTAACATATACGTCGTTCGAATTGCTCAACAACCTACTTGTACCTGCCCTCATTCTCAGAAGGGGCATCAGTGCAAGCATATAATATATGTTAGTCTCTTCTTTTCTCCATTACTCTATGAGCTCTAATGCTAGTTAACTAGGTCTTATCAAGAGTTCTTCGCGCACGCTTTGATCTCGTCTATCAGCTTGCCCTGCTCACCACTGAGCTCCAAGAGATCTTCGAAAATGCCCCTCCCATAGAGACCGACGACCAATCTGATGGAAAAGCTCATGACAAAAATCGCAAGCCCCTAGAAGGTGATTGCCCAATCTGCTTCAGCCCTTTCGAAGCTGCCGAGGATACCGTCTATTGTCAGGCTACATGTGGCAATAATATTCATAAGGAGTGTTTCGAGATGTGGGCTGCCACCAAACGTCAGAAAACTGGGAACCAAGTTACCTGCCCTATGTGTCGTACTCCTTGGCAAGGCGATGATGACATGGTCAAAAAGATCAAAAATACGGGTATCTTGGGCCACGATGGTTATGTAAACGTTGCCGACCAACTCGGTATTAGTGGTGAGAGAGGTGAGATCACATTCCAACATATCTTACAAGGACGTGCTTCTTAACCGCGACATTATCCCAGATTACAGTTCATATTACCATGGGCCACGCCGAGGCGTGCGCTATGGTGGTTGGTGGTGAGGAAATGCTTGCTTTATCGCCAAGTTGCTTCACATTTGGCCTAATTGCTACTTCTAGCATGCTGCGACCTGCATGTAACCTCATGATGTAACAAGGTAATAATATTATTAGGACAGCAACGCCGATATGGTTCCATGAGTATCGAGGAATATCGGTTTCCCTGATCAGGCGTTAGTCTTAGGACGATCACTCTCTTCATGTTATCATTTTTCCTCCATGTTACAACCAGGAAGCAGGATACGGCCGGGATCTGGTTAAGAGTAGCTTTTGTTATATTTCCCTCCTTACAAACTGCCTTAGCTTTAGTCACTTGGAGTCTCGGCCGAAATAGCAAAACACCTGCGATATATCAAAGTAGATCTTTCCAGCTTCCCACAAAAAGATCGAAATTCTACCTACCTAGGTAGCTAACAAAGACCCGAAAATGGTGACAAATTCCCGTTCTGTACACTACTAGTACCATACCTCATAATGTATCCCACCCGTGTTCCTAATCCACAATGGTTTAGGAGGAACCGTCCCGAGATTTTTTTAATTTGTTATCTTCCTCTTCGTCCTTTGGGACTGTTACGAACATAGGGACAGTTTGCGCATTTAACTTTCGGAAGGCCTAATGAGGTACTACGAGTTAACTGGACAGTATCGTGCGCATGCGGATAATGAGGATGATGTATTGTCAGGGGGTTTTACACAAGCTAGAAAAGAACTCACCTCACTAATTGCACCCTCAGGCAGTTTGTTGTTCCATCGGTCTTCGACCCTTTCGATTTTGCCTTTCTCCCCAACTTCGATACGGACGACGGATTTGATGGTCTGCGCTGTCCCAATTCCTCTGAGAGTATATCTGTTCGATAATTCTACTTCGATCGGGTTCCCGGCCGACGTCACGCTATGACTCTGTATTTGAATTGGGTTAAACAATGCAGGTAACCCGTACCATTGCGCCGCAAATTTCTTGTAACCCGACGCGACCGTGATGGGGTCAGTGAATGTAGCATCTTGAGACCATAACGACAAATGTTTGAGAGTCGGATTGCCTTCGAACAACTGTTATCGACTATCAGTGAGTAATCGCCAATAGAATTGCCCATTTGTTGATTAGGTAGAAACCAGATGAGGCCGTATTCGTATCAGGAAGATAAACGCACATCCAATACACTTCCCACCAATAGTTTTTGGTCTGGTGAAAGCTTCACTCCTGCGGCCTCATTTACTAATTTATTCCTAATCCCTATCGATTCAAACGATGTCGTCTGGGGGTCGATATCGGCTGTACTCGTCGACATTGTTCTGCGTCGTGCTTCTAAGATTCCGGTTCTTCTGATTGACGATGTTGTTGTCGTATTTACAACCCGCTTGAACAACCCAGTTGCGCACGATGATTTAGCTATTAGGGTAAGGATCATTCGAATATAATGGCTCTAAATAGATAATTAATTACTTAGGTAAGTCGGCTGTCTCCCGAACATCTACGAGTATTTAAATTTTTTCAGTCATCTTGTAAAATTAAATATCAACCTGTACCTAAGAATTCAATGTTTGAAAAGATACTGTCACCAGCCCCCTATTATCTATATTGTTTCCGTCATAGATTTTTTTTCGTGTGGAACCCTGATGACTTGAACTTTATGATCGTTTGCGCCCTTTCCTTGACGTCATGGTATCTTCGCGATCGAGGGACCTACTTAGGTACCTACTAGGTACATACAGGTAGGGAGCTGTCTTAGCTTAGACAGCCCTACAAGGTACCTAGGTGCCGGTAAGCTCCAGCGCTACTAGGTACCTGGCTCCAATAACGAAAGTTACCTACCTACCTACCTATGTTACCTCCTGTGTACCTAACTGGCATAAATGGATTCGGGTCTAAAAATGCCCTGTTGCATTTATGCATCATATCTTTGGTGGAACGGCCCGCTCCCGCTTATTAGGAACGTAGTATCATAATTAACCTCAAGCACCATTTTCATTGTTAGAGGGCGCATCTCTTTCATCCTACCTGCCTATTCAGCTACAGCAATTTCTGCCAGACATGCAGTCACATGTCCGACTACCTATTCATCCATTCCGTCTCTGTCGATGGTCAAACCCAATAGATAACGCCTAATTAAGGAGTCCCTAGACCACCCGAAAACCACGAAAATATTGATGTATGGCTTCCGGCTATTGTTGGATCGAGAACTAGAATAAGATCAAGTCGCCCTGCTCATCATTACCATGGCCCTCCAACCCACCTTCGTCATCTTCGTCCACGACGGAGCCTGTATCAGCAAGACTCGCCAGTTCCCATTCCGGTTTATCAGCTTCACGTCCTGCTGGAGAAGGACCAGAGATAGAGAGTTTACGGCGTTGTCGAGACCCTTGCGGGGAAGCCAATTCGACTAGTTCAGCTTGCGACGATGAAGTTATGGCGTCAGCGTCGCTTGGCCGCGAGCCGCCTGGATTAGCATGTGCATGCTGGCCGCGTCGGATTTCGGTGTGGGCAGCAATTCGATCTCTAGCTTCGTCGGGCTTGTCTACAAAGACATCTGCATCCGTGGGATCATAGCCTAGGCTAAGCGAACGCGTCGTTAGAGCTAGTGCATGGACGTCGTCGTCGAAGCTTAGCAGATCGTTTGCCTCTTTGATAGAAGTCGTAGGCTTGGCAGTGACGCCTTCCCCAACGCTACGCAAACCGCGATCGTTCAGAGTAACGGGACGGAATGTGTCCTGGATTGCCATCCCAGCACCATTTGAGGGCGGGTTGGGAATCTCTGTACGTTCTCCTTGTTTTCGAGTATTGAATCTCTGCTCATCGTCCAAGCGTGCGTCAAAGGTTGTCCAGTTGGTATTCTGCCCATCGTTAGGGTGTGCAGGGTTAGTTTCGCCGATACGTTGACCGGGAACACGAAAGGCTCCGTTACCATATCCAAGCCCTGGCCTGGGGCCTTGGGGATGTCGGATACCTCGGCCGAGTCCTTTTCGAATACTTCTGCTACCTACAGCGCCCATACGACGTTGATCCTGGGTTATGAATGGCGCCACTTTGGATTTATCATACTCTAAATCTAATTCCTCGTCTCGAAGCATCGCATCATTGTCTAAGAATTCATCGTGAGAATATGCGCCGGTAAATTCGGCACAGCTGCATAGGCAACTCTCGCCACAGACCTGTTGACACCGATGGCCACATGTAAGAGCCCGCTCGCACGGTTGGCGGCAGATAAGTTTGTCGTGAGTAACCCTTATAAAACATTGTTAATATGCGATTCATCGGCTGCGTTTGGGGAGAGGCGCATTGGTCGAATGAAAAACGGGGAGGCTTACCAGTGACACTGACGTCCGCAAAGATGGCCGCAGCTGAGTATATCTGGGCATTTTTGGTCGCACCCACCGTGGCAATTAACCCAATCTTCGGGATGCGATATCCAAGTTGTCTTGCCATGGTTCTGGCATGTGATCGGCAGACGACTATCACCCCCGAAACGACCCTGTCTCTCAAACACTTGTTGAACTTTCCCCCACATGTTCCACGATGCATTGCTGGCAAATGCTAAATTGATCATGTTACCGAAGATATAAAAACCTCGGCGAGCACGACTGATGGAGACGACGCCACGATTCTCGTCCTGGAGGAAGCCGGCCTGGTGCGGTCCATGAGGACCATTGCTTCTCACTAACGACAAAATGACAATATCATTCTCCTCGCCTTGGTAGGAATCAACAGTAAAAACGTTGGTGAACGGAGCCCAGTGTTTCATTTTACTCTTGAATTGAGTAAGTATTTTCTTCTTTTGGCCACGGTAGAATGTCAAAACCGTGATCTGGCTAGGCGGGACGCCATTCATCAGCAGGTAGTCTATGAAGCGAACAATCATTTCTGCTTCGAGGATGTTGTATCTGCTCAGGTTCTCATCTAAGCCTTCTGTCCATGTGTGATGAAAAAAGAACGAAGGAAGAGCCATGCCTGGAACGGAGGGTCGAGCCTCGCCTTTGGTTACGACGGGATGGTCCTGTAGTGTTGGGTAGAAGGGGTTAAGAACTTCCCGTAAGGAAGAGATCATTCTACGTTGCATATTTAGCATGGTGAAAGGCATCTCAAGGTTAACGAGGCGTTCGAACATAGACACCCGCATAAAATACGGCTCATCTCCTAAGCAGGGCGTATCGCAATGGGGAGCTAGTTGCTGGTGGTCGCCAACGAGAATCAGCTGTTGGAGCGAGCCGTAGAGCGCCGAAAGAATGTTTGCCTCGAGAGTCTCCGCTGCCTCTTCGATCAACATGGTTCGTGGCCTCAGAGCAGCGAGTAAACCGCGATATTTGCACAAACCAGTGGTGGTGCACCCGATAATCTCAATCTGTTGCGCCCTGATGCACTTAGTGTCCTTGTACCATCGATTAATCTTGAGATTCTTGGAGATCCGAGCGTTGTCGGAGAGGATGTGGCGGAATTGTTGGCGATGCAATGCCAACAATCTCTTCTGCCAGTGCTGGTATACGGCACCACGATGTCTAGCATCGATATCCCATAAATCAGATTTCTGAAGTTCTCGGCGGATGGCGAGATCGTCTCCTGCAAGGTTCTGGGGGTTTGTGCCAGTCCACAAATGCCTGATTGGCAGAAACTTGCCCTCGATTCGACCACAATTTTCGTCTTCGTCGACGATGCAGTCGTCAAGCTCTAGATCATAATCCTCTGCGTCCAGATCCAGGCTATCAATATCTTCGACGCCTTCAAAATCAGGTTCTGTTTCATCAGGCAACTTCACCTTCACCAGCTGATTTCCCATCCACTCCGCAAGCGGCCCGACGGGTTGATCTGGCATCGAAGGAGCACTAGTCCATGTCTGTTCGGCTTGAAGAGACTGGTACTGGCTGTCTGTTATGATACCCGTGGACCGGAGAGTCTCAGGGTCAATCAGTTCGTTGGGAAATACGTCGTCAATAACTTTCTCTAGCGTCCCAATGTTCTTCTTACGCGCTGATTCGAACGTCTTGAAGTCGCGATCTGCTCTATGGGTCCGCGGAGGTGCTGCCCGACGACGGAGGTTGTACATGCTGTACCGTTTGATGACCTCATTCTGAGTACGACCACCAAGTCGGACCACCTCAAAGCCGGCATTGATCAGCTGGATCAAGATCTGGTCTACGGCATGATTTGTCTGAGCCGCGACGATAATAACGTTGCTGCCTCTTTCCTGGCTCCCCAGGAGGATCTGCAGAGCTTGCACCGAAGTGAACGTCTTGCCCGTTCCCGGGGGGCCCTGGACAATGGCCAATTCCTTAGTGAGAATGCGGTGCACCGCGCTAAGCTGAGAGTTATCCAAGTTTGTATACTTCGAAAGCTGGCTGTCGAAGCCATCTATCACGGAGTAGTTTCGAAGGGGTTCGCTGACCTCGGCCATCTTCGCACTTACCTCACTTGCTGACATCGAGGACGAATCTGGAATGTGGTGTACTAAGGATCTAACATCCATCTGCGGCCTCTCCTGAACGTATCTCGCGGGAAGATCGCTCTTGTCTGCCCCAACTAAGTACTTATCAAGCGGTGTCTCCGTGTTTGCGACATGCTGTAGGCCGACCATGCTATGTCGAACGGCTTCAAAGTAACCGAATCGAGTTTCAATCATAACAAGTTCTTCGTTAGGGTCCATGAGAGCATCATCAAAGTTAGTCCATTGAAAATGTATCGTTGGCGGGTTTTGGTCAAGGCCATCGCGAATACGATGGTCGGAAATTACAGCGGGCATGCAAATAGTCTTGAAGCGATCGCTAGCAGTCGATACAGCCACGAGAGTTCCCACGGTGAGACGACGCGTCTGAGTCCAACGGATCTTCTTGCCGGATCTTTCCGTGGAGAATTGGACCTGACACATAGGGCCAAGACGGGTCATCAGATAACCCTTGACGAAGACCTGGCGACAGATGCGGGTGAGTTAACTGAAAATCTAAGACGCATTATTAGGGGATATTTCAGGTTCCACTTACTTTAGTATAGATGCAGGTCTCCTGGTCGTCCATCATGTTAGGGTTATCCTTGAACTTCTTGATCGAATATCGTAACATTGTTATACCTTCCTCTCTCTGGAGGCGATAGTGAGTCTCAAGATAGGTATCCTTGTTCTCCCAGGGTTTTTGCCAAGTGTTCGGCAGAAGGCGGCGAATCTCTTCTAGTTGCTGAGGGTCGTCCCAGTCGGGATTAAGGTCTCGACCGTTGGGCAGCTCTGGGTAGCTTCGCCATTCTTGTCCGGGCTTCGAGGGCGGGAGCTCGAAGTTCACATGATGCTTGATGGTGTTAAATTCGTGCTAAGGGAACGGATTAGTGGCGTATGGATAGAAACTGGTATAAGGAATTTATGGGAACGCAAAACGTACCTGAGAATCAGCAACACCAAAGTCATCGAGATTGTCGAAATCAGCCATGATATTTCTTGTCGCTGTTTAAGACATCCAGTAATCTGTGTTAAGTTACTTCAAATAAGGCAAGAGGAATTGCAGATTGAGAGTGGGTATAATGGTGATCAGTGGAATAGTAAAGATGGCAGTCCTGGGCGTGGTAAGAGGTAATGTGGTAATATCGTGGTATGGTGAGGAAAGACAAATATTTAAAGATGAAAATAATCGATAGGAAAGGTGCAGGTGGGCATATCGGTAAATGACCTCAGATTATATTGTTGTACTCTTCAAAAGGTCTAAAGTTATGCCAGGCTGTTAGACACCTATCAAAATAAGATAGTTATAGCCACTACATACTACTACTACCTAGTAGGCAGCTGCATGTGTGCTAAGTAGATACCTAACCTTAAATTCCACCTGGATGGTACCTACTGCGGTATGTACCTACCTAGTAGGTAAATAGGCATACATATATCCATGTATATAGGCAGGTACTAGTGACCGTTAGTAGGTAGGGGTAGTAGTAGTTCAGGTTATAGGATCCATATGTAGGTAGGAGGTAGGTACTAGGTAAGTATGTATGTATGTATTTTTGAGAAAGTTCCTTCATATTGGTATTGCCCAATAAGAAAGCAGGTCCATATGTCTTTTTCTTCAATGCTTCTTTTTAGTACGAATGTACCTACATAGTGTGGGTTGTGTGATGAGGTAATTGTCTTTATTCAACTCGTCTTAATATCAAACTATACTCAGTGCCTAAATGTATCACTCACAACACCTAGGTACACATCATAGATTTTCACGATAAATGTTTTATCTTAGATAGGTAGACTCCAAGTCATGTGGATAATATCAAGTAAGTAATCATTTAATATTGAGGACATGGTTGAACTAAAGTCAAGGATTTTGACCTCTGCTGTATATATTCCATTACTCTAATGATATAACTATATCCCGTCCCCTTTCCCATTTTCTTCTTTAATCCTGAGCTGTTGCCACTGTCTTAGACAATAGAGTCATGATGAGAGAAACAGTGCAAACTATACATGCGTGGCTAGCTTGCTTTGTTTGTAAACGACTCCAGTCTGCAAACAGAGACTCGTAACCACACCACCATAATCAAGTTTGCTCCATCAATTAAAGCTATCTATAGGTACCTACCTATGCCACTCATGCTGAGGAATAGCCATTACCTGATGCTTCCTTCACTCCGCATTAAACTATAGGTAGTTTCCAAGTCTTGTGTATTTCTTTTTCTAGGTGTGTCAAACTTGGGTATGTATTAATTATTAGTATGACTCTATGAGATTCTGACGAGTGCGGATTCTGGAAGAGGGGTGGAAAGCTGAGGACTATGTTTGATAACGTATCATTCATTTCCCTGCCACATTTTCATTTTTATTCACTATCGTCTTTACATATTCACGGAATCCCATCTGCTGTACCCTACTTGGACTTACCTATGTACCTGAGTATGCTATTGATTGTGAGGTCTGGTACTTCCATTAATATATAATACCTACATATGTATATACATGATCTACTAGGTACTCATGATTTTATCATTTAAATAAAATAATCACACCATCATCTCTCCCCAACTAGGAGGTCGATCCTCCAACTTCGTACCCCATTCGGACTCCTGTCCACCAAGAGTTAGTTCCATTGTCCATCCCTCATGGAAAAATGCATGCCCGATCCATGACTTCGTCCACGGCTGCCCATTAACCGTTACGTTTTGAATATAAATGTTCTTATAATTAGCATCGAACCCATCCGTCTTTATCTGGGCCGTATTTCCGGTTAAGGGACTTGTTATATTGACTTGTTTGAAGAATGGTGCTGAGATTAGATATACGTCTTGCCCAGCTATGGGAAATAAGCCCATCATTCCAAATACGACAAAAGCTCCCATCGAACCTGAGTCATCGTTTCCTGGCAAGCCATCGTGGGACGCATTAAATGATGATGGAATGTAGGTATGTAGACGTTTAGTAGATAATCCAGGGCGTCCTGCGTAGTGATAAAGGTAAACGGTCGAGAATACGGGTTCGTTCGAGATATCAGCAAGACCTGACATGTGGAAGAAATCGAGACGTCGAATAAATGACTCCTCGGCACCCATCAGACCGATCAAACTTGACATCGATTGCGGGACGAGGCTACAAATTTTGTGAGCCGTTTGACAGATTTATCGAAATATAATCAACACTTACAATTGATACTGCCACACACTTGAGCCACCCAATAGTTAGCAATTGCCTTACCACAAAAGAAATTGGTTGGATCAGACATGGCAAAGAAAAATAGGCACCAGATTCTGAATATGTCTAAAAGAAAGTAATATGCAATTCAAGATACTGACCTTGCCTCGAAGGTTTCACTAGGATTGGTAGTGAGTGAACAAAAACTTGCGAGTGCCGAGCAAGCGATTGGATCTTGATATCCCCATGTTCCATTTTGATATTTTGGTTGAAAGAACCCGGCAAACCCAGTTTCATTACCATTGATGATAGAGGTCTGTTCTGGTTTCCCTAGTATATCGAGAGATATTGTCAGTGCTGAGGTATCTCTAGAGTTGTTCCTCACATAGTAGAGCGTGATAAGTGTTTTTATATTAAACCTTATGATGGAGAGGTATGAAAAGAATGGTCTTTAAAAGCTTTTAATGCAGTTTTACTCACTGTCACAACGTTAGCTGATGCATCAAAGACGATTGGATGCCGTTTGAGTCAAGCTTTAAATTTTTGACATAACAAGTATTCTTTTTTTTTTCAACATACCATAAGTGCTGCCAATTGGCACTTCTTGAAATGTATTTGTCGTATAGGTCATTCCGTGCAAGTCCCTGTGCTAGTGTAGCAAGGCAATAGTCATTATACGCATACTCTAGGGTCCTTGAAATGCTACGAGAATTGGTCCCAAACCCAACAGGGTCAAAATCGAGGTAGGGAATATAAGAAAGATCTTTCCAGCTTTGTAAGCCACCTCTACCATGGTAGGACCATTCAAGTGGCTCAACTTCGGCGTCTTGGATAATTGCTTCAAGCGCAAGCTCCCAGTCGATGCCTGTTAAATTCTTGACGTAAGCGTCTACGATCACAACATCCGCGTTCGAGCCGCCTTGCGTCCATCCTTTACTCAACGACCTGAGAAACCTGGTTAGATCTGTATCCGAACTGAGAAGAGCTATGGTGACATACATGTGACAATCAGGTAACCAACCCTCGTGCCTGTAAATATCGAGGAGGGAGTTGACCATCTGAACCTGCGCATTTGGGTCTAGAATGGTAAGGAGAGGGTGTTGAACACGGAACGCGTCCCAGATACAATAGAAAGAGTCGAAGTAAGGTATCCCGCTATTCCAATACGGATTTTCATCGGTATAATTTTGCGGTGAAATCATGCTCCTATATAACCCGCTCCAGAAGCTAGTTTGGAGATCTTCGCCGGCACCGCCAGCATCGACAGAGATCGAACTTAGCTTTCCCCGCCATGCATCTTCGGCCTCTGTTACGAGCCTGTCGAAGTCATCAAGAGGCTGGGGTATCTCTTCCTGAGCCCGTCGACAAGCCTGGTCCGCGCTGACAAAGCTGACCCCTGTTCTCGTTGTTAGGGTATTATTCGTTAAATTGCTAAATCGAACCCATCCTCCAGCTTCCAGATAGAAGAGGTTGAACC
Source organism: Annulohypoxylon moriforme (assembly GCA_022695765.1). Taxonomy (NCBI): domain Eukaryota; kingdom Fungi; phylum Ascomycota; class Sordariomycetes; order Xylariales; family Hypoxylaceae; genus Annulohypoxylon; species Annulohypoxylon moriforme. The sequence continues at coordinate 95,027 of MU403172.1, forward strand.
CGCGAGTAACAAACAGCTCCTTCGGTTCGATCCCTCCTCGATTGTTAACCCATACGCCATTATCAAAAACGTCGGCACCGAAAAAGTCAACACAGAAGTGCATCACGTAGGATCCGGCACCGAAACTTGGGAGGAATGTGCCGTTGCCCTGGAGCCTCCCGCTTTCGGAGTCTACGATAACTGTGGCGTTCTGGCGACTTTGCCATAGGTCTGTGAGGTCCAGCAATACTAAGGGGTGCTGGTCGTCCGAAGCCGGGAACTCGAACTTGTACAGGGCCGCGTGCTCGCTCGAGGTCATCATCGCTTTGATCCCAGATACCAACTCTACCTCGAAATAGCCTGGCTTGGCAACTACTGATTCCTCAACATAGTGTGTAGCCCTTTCGCCTATAAGAAATTTGCAATTATTTATATCGTCCCCGTCGCAGATCTGCGGGAATAAAGGGAAATTTCCCAGGCTAGGGTTACCGCCCGTTCCACTATCATGAACTTGGGAGAATCCAGTGACGTTTGAGCCGTCCGTCGCAAATCCGCCTGTGTTTTGACCGTCTACGTTCGCGACGGGCTTCGCGAGAGCATACGGTTTTGTGCTACCCGCAAAAACATTTCCTCCGTTGGTGCTGCCGATTAAAGGATCGACGAATTGCAGCACGTCGGCGTATATTATTAGAGGAAAGATGAGGGTGGTGGTGATGAGGAAGAGAATCGGATGCGGGGTTCCGTAGAGGAACTGCCGGTACGACAACATCATCATCTTCCGGGGTTGAGAGCCTTAGAGGTTAACTGATAAAAAATCCTTTAGACTGCCACAACGTTACAAATCCTTCAGTAAAAGGCATCGGGAGGAGAAAGGGCGGGATTTAAGAGTGATGAAAACCTTTCTATCCTATGGATCTCATATATTTTCAAGTTCCAGCATACCTACATATTGTAGCATACAAAGCATACTCCGACCTTCCCGAAAGAGCTAACATCCTGGCTTCGATGGCAGGGACACCCAAAATGATTCTTTGTCGATCATTTTTCCCTCCTTTCGTTGACAGGAAATGCCACTTAATGATAATAAACATTGGAACGCAGGGAGCAAGTTCAACCAGTTTTTAGCTCTTGTATCTGTGAGACATACATAGATGCATGCAGTCTATGTAGCACCAAACACACGCGCGCTTCAACTGAGATATTTTCAACATGGCTCCCTTTTTGTAGAAAAAAAAATCAGTAATAATAAACGAACTTACAGTTTATGGTTCACTCTGGGTGGGAGGCTGTATCTCCAGGCCTACATCCTAGCTACCTACCTACTAGGGCTGCTAGGTACTAGGTAGGTACAGATGGAAGGTACCTAAACAGAAAGTGCGATAAGCACTGCCCTACCCATACCTACCTAGTAGGTACTATAAGTACCTAGTACTATATGTAGGTATTTAAGATCATACATAATTCGACTACCTACCTAGGGCTGGCAGTCCAGATCTTCTTTTACAACTTACTAATTAAGTATACAATAGAAGAGGGTACTATCAAAGTGATTGCCAAATAGTGCTAATAGGAATCGAACTTACACACCCTAATAACTGGTCCTTCTCACCAGTACAACATCCTATCCCACTCTAATCTTTTCTGGTACTTAAGTACCTTACAAGTGACCCGTGCGTCACATGGGGTACACTGATATTCAATTGGTCGATTTCTACAGATTTGTACCTACCTAGGTACACAGTACACTACTAGGTACCCAGTAGGTAGGTAGGTACATGAGGTATGCAGCTACCCGCAAGTCTTATGTTCGCGATAATGATGATGTTGGATCGGCTTCGTTGTATTGGGACCGTCCCGTCCCCGTCCTTAACCCGACCGTGCCTGCCAGAATCATTCCCCGTTATTTTTTTTTTTTTTTCTTTTCGCATGGCTTTGCAAAACGGGTGGAGCGCCAGCTTCCCCGAAGCCGTATTGGACGGATTAAATATAGGTGAACGAAAGCTAGGTAGGTACCTACCTAGTAGGTAAGAAGCAACGCGACCTGTCGAACGATCAAACCCTGGTCAAGCGGGAAGCCTAGTGCAATGAGTTGTGCTTAGCTCGCCTTGCCGGACACCGCCTTATAACGGCCACCCGCCACGGAGCAGGCTCCGCCCTCAAAAACGTCATAATTACTTATGCGAAGGCCTAAGAGAAGATCTAGCGCCAGAAAGAATACGCCTAGATATAATATCAAAGTTTGATGATTAGGATATAAAGCACGTCGGCGCTTCTCTGGCGTGCAAGTGTAGCCCGGGCTGAATACAACCGATACCAGCCATCGTTATCAACACCATTGCATCTACGTGAAAGCCCTAGATGCCACTAGTCACGTTAGTTGTGAGAGAGTTCTGTAGGCTGAGAACAGGTTTATCGACTACTTACGGACCACGCAGTTTAGGCAAGGGGCATAATCTTCTCTAACACGACCGGTCTCTTGATGATGAATATGTCGTGTAAAATTACGCCGTTTGTTGGTTAAGTCCTACGATTCGTGACGAAATAATCATAATATATGACCTTAGATTCCAACGAGATCTAAACTAAGATTACGGGAGTAGGTATCTAATGGATGATGTTGATAAGTTGGACATGTCTGATCTAATCGTGGACATACCCTTTATTATCATTCTTCATGAATACCTACCTACCTACCTAGTAGGTAATTGAATCTGCGGACTCTCAGCCTGTCGTATTAGCAAACAAACAGGAATCATGGTTTACTTTACAATTCTGACGGGTGCTAACATCCTGGCGCTTGCAATAAGACGTTCCCTTGCCATCCCTTTCGTGTCCGACGCAACTACAACTTACTCCTCCGATGCTGCCACTACGGTCCCGGTTGTCCCTATTACTGATGTGACTTCCCATGGTAGGTACACGGGTCCAACGGCTGCCACCACAGGCGCTTTATCTACCGATGTTTCTGCTGCGACCATCGCAGCTAGCCCACCAGAGCCGTACAAGCTAGAATATCCAGCGGATGGAAAGCTCCATGAAGAGGAGCCCGCACCTTATACTCCTGGAGGTGGGCTGGGAACCAACGGATCCGAACCAGGTAAGTGACATCAAGAGACATCATTCCTATTGTTTACCTACCTAAGGTCTGTTTTTATTATTTTTATAGCAATCTTGGAAGTTACAGGACTTCTCTCTTTTTTTTTTCTTTTTTTTCTCTCGACGCTGACGGGGAATTTCTCTCCCATGATATGAGCTCCGGCTCCCAACCATTTGCTAAAGAGGGACGGTAATGACTCCTGGTGCTATAGTGTACCGGGTAATAAGCGACTTTGATTATGAGTCCGTTGCTCTCGCGTTATATCAAGAATACATTGAGCTGGATCTCTTTCATTGGGGATTAGCTCAATTCTCGGTTGACGACTTCGAAGCCGTCGGATTAGGCGCTGAAGATCGATACCTCATTGAATTTATGGCTGACCAGGAGGTTGGGCACGCCACAGCTTTGTCAAACATACTGGGACCAGAAGCGCCGGTACAGTGTGCTTATAACTATCCGGTTTCGGATGTCCGAGAGTTCATCGACTTCAACCAGAAACTGACGAGATGGGGTGAGTCTGGGGTTTTAGGATTCATAAATCATCTAGATTCTCGCGAAACAGCGCAGATACTCCTGCAATCAATCACCACAGAATCACGGCAGCAGATGATCTTTCGTCAGTTCGAAGGCCTCTTTCCGATGCCGCTATGGTTCGAGATTGGAATCCCTCAGTCGTGGGCATGGAGTCTTTTAGCCCCCTATATATCCTCGTGTCCATATAACCAAACTCGCCTGATCTGGCAAAACTTCCCTCCTCTGCGCATATTCAATCAACCCAACCCGGCTCGCATCAACGGATCCTATGTTTGGAACGAAACGACGAGTGCATACGCAAACTCGCTCAGCACCGCAGATGTATCCACTTCCGAGAGCTGCCTGAACGCCACAGCTGGTGAAAATTGCAACCCAGCAATTACACACGATAGAAGTGTCCCACTATCGTACCCGGGCCGCCAAGTGTTTCTCAGTTGGGACTGTCCAGGTAAACTCAACCCTTTCTCAGACGATCGCGTCGGAAGCTTTCTAACCCTTTTCTTCTTTTTCTTCGTTAGGATATCGTACCGGTCCAAACAACAGCTATTCCACTAGCACGAATGCCGGAACAGCCAAGTTTGCCGCTTGGGTCTCTCAGCTTAACGTGACTTACACAACCTTACATTGCACCGGAAATAATACCGCTTACACATTCCAACCAAACACTACTACCTACGAAGGCGATCCTGCCGTTAATGGTACTATATTCTTAGCCATAACGGACCTAGATCTCTATGTAACACCATTCAACCTTTCACTGATCAATCCGCACGTTAATGCGCTAGCTATCTACCAGGCTGGCTAAAATTAGCACTCTTGCAACTCAGATGTCCGTAGAGCAGCCCCCAAGCAAAACGGAAACAATTTGGAGCGAGCGTGGGAAGGGCGCAGGACGAGCAAAAAGATTTGTATCTTGGTGGCCCTAGAAGGAAACCGTGATATATACAGGTCGTATTCAGGGGCAGGTAGCATTGCCGTGGCCACTACAATTTCAATCACGTATCATCGATACGCGCAATTCGGACAATGACCATGTCATGTCGAAATTGGTAATCGTAGTACCAGAGTATTGCACATAGAGATAATCCGTATATACCTACCCAAGTAGGTACAAGATCAAATCACACTAATCGAGCCAAAGAAGGCGCTGGACGTTCCCAAATTATGTGCGCGTCTCTAGTCGATTTGCCCAATGCCTCTTCGCGGCCACATGCGCTACAAACCCGCTCGCAATGATTAGCACCGTTACGCCTTTTCCAAACCACCCATGGGTATCTTTTTCCTTCTAAACGACCTTCGAAAATAAATGATAAGATACTTTGATTCGCTTAATTCCAGGACAATTCACTGCCTGAGCGAAACCTGACCAAACATTACATTCAAATGTATTGATGATCATGCAGGGATGCCAAAGTTCCAGAAGGCGAAGTGTGCAGTACCAGAAGTGTCGAACTGCCATCAATATCGCAACGGTTACGCAGGAACATTTATTTCGTATCCAATAAGCACTTCCGTAGTTGTCCCTTCCCAACCACGGTTCCCGGCGGCAGAGAGCATAAAACGGCTAGAAGGGTCAATATAAAGGCTGGATATGACGCCTGCGCGTGGTGGACCAGGTATGATCAGAAAAGGCGGGGGCGAGTGCTTGGAAGAATGACCCGAGCGTAGATCGTAGAGGCGAAGGATGTCGTGAGACGCGCATACTAGGTGACGTCCGTTGACCATAGACCGAACACAGCTGACCGGACCACTGCCGCCAGGGAATTTGAAAACTCGTTCTGGCTGCCAACCCACACGCCCTCCCCTTGCTTTCTGTACGCTAAATTCTTCCACCGTGCCGTTTCTCCGTCCGGCGTAGATCCAATTGCCATCCGGACTCCAACATGCACCCATGCACCAAGGAGGAATGCCAGGCTTATTGCCGATACGTGCTACCGGATTAGGTACCCGCCGGTCCCATACTCGTAGGGTCCCGTCCATGGATGCCGAAAGGAATGTGCTGTCCGACGTCTGGGTCATATCGTAGTGTGCCGGCACCGGCGCGGCAAAGACAGTCGAAGGCGACTGGGGCGCTATACCTTGGGGTTCGGGAGCTGTCGGCTGCGGTACGCTCGCCGGATGTGATGGGAACGGGTGGTCGTCTACCGACGGAAGCGAGAAATCAGGAAGAGCAGGTAAAGACGAGGGGTCAGGGTTAACGTCGGCCTCGAAGGAATTGAGCGCATTGTCTCCAAACAGAGTAGGGTCTGGTTGATTCGTATCCGGAAGTGGCTGAGCCGCTGGCGGCTGACCTGAGTCGGGTTCAAAAGTCGGGCCGGACATGTCGTAATCGCCAATTGCAACATCGGCATCCTGGGCTGAGTCTTGCATCATAGCGCGGGAGAATTCGTTATCGTCGTCGCCTCCGAAGGCACCCATCCCATCGTTATCGCCAAAAAGATCGGAACCGCCCGTAGGACTACCGCCAAAAAGGCTATCGTGCGCGGGACTTCCTTGAGCATCGGTTACGCCATCTCTTCCGTTGGACGCCTGGCCAGCGACCCCATTAATCTCAATACCGTTCATGTCATCATCTAGATCAGTACCGAGCCCCCCGTTCAACTCTAGCTTTAAGTCACCGTCCGCATCGGGATGGGAGTTGTTGGTGAACAACGTATCGCTTGGTATATCCTCCTGGCCAGCTTCGGGGGGGATCGGTGCACCTCCCATCGGTCGGATCTCGATAGCAGATATCTGCCCGCCGCTCCCGTCGAACTGGCGCTTCACCTGTCCCGTATTAAGATCCCAATCAAAAATATTCTTGTCCCAGCTACCACTAAGCACACTCTTCTCGTCGGGAGAGAGGGTTAGCACACTGACCGCGTTTGTATGCTTCTTAAGGCAAGTAATCCGTTTTCCCTCGTCATGGCGCACGCTTTGGAGGTTAATCCCGCCGCTTTCGAGACCGGAAAGAAGCCACAAGGCCTGGGAGTGGACTGCGAGACTGTAGACGGGACTAAGGACAAGGTCTTCCTGTCTCGCGGAAGCGGATTGGGGCTCTGCATTTTCCCAGTATGACATCAAGACTCCAGCTTTGGTGACGGAGTCCACGAAAGGGTGTCTCTGCGCCACGGTCAGGAGGGTCTTGCCATTGATCGTAGCTGGTCCGTCGTACTTCCTGATGTACCCGTCACTTCCGCCAGTCATCCAGTACCGGAGATCCGGCGTGATGGCTATGGCGTTGATGCTGGTAGCCATCGGGGCTGCCATGGTCGGGACAATATCATAAGTTGCCGCGGTGAGCGCTTCAGGGCGAACTCTCGGCGTCCACTTGGGGGTTGCGAGAGGGCCGGGGGTAGCTGACGTTCTGGTGACGGCCGGATTGGATACACCGTTCGGTTGACGGAGGTCTTGAGTATCCTCCTCTTCCTCGTTCTCGCGCTCGTGTTCGTGCTGGTCGGGATCATCGTCTTCCTCCTCGTCGTTCTCGTTATCGTCCTCATCATGATCGGCGTTCTCATTCTCGTCCTCTCCATCGACGTCGGCATCGCCATCGGCTTCCGCGTCGTGTATCATAAGTTCGTCCTCATGCTCGTTTTCCGAACTCGCATTAGAGTCTCGGTCAAATTCGTCCATCATGAACAAGGGCGAATGCGATTATCGATTGGGGCGAAGTGCGACGAAGTGCGGCCCTCGCTTTGTCATCCTACACCTTTTCCCGAGTGGCTCGCGATTGTATCAAGGATAAGTACCTCGGTATTTATATTCTAGTAGCGGTAAAGCAAGTATAGCCTTGCAGTAAAGATGGCCTAAGGGACTGAACCTCACGTAAGGGACAATGAACGGACGCGAAGGGAAAATATCGAGATAGAAACGTTAAATATAAAATTGTACAGAAGGTTTTAGAGATTGAATTCTAAATAATAATACTAGGTAAGGTACGTGTTGACGGTATTTATTGCATAAAACAGATATTATAATAAACAGAATAAACATAAATTCTTAGATACTAGGTACATGTACATTGCTTCCCCGCCCCTTTGTAACTCCTGTCTCCACATGCCACATGCGCAGCCTCGAGATATCAATCTTTTCAACATCTATGGATTTGAATGTTTGGGTACCCAGGTATATAGAACCAACATTGAATCAATCGCCTATTCCTGAACCCCAAATCCCATTGACCGTTTTAACTATAGTCTTTACAACGTTTTCCTTTTCGGTTCGAATCTATCGTCTTCAGTGGTCCTCTCGGGAGAAGTAGAGAGCCGTCGTTTCGGAGCGCTCCTTATTGGCGTCTGGTCCGACCAGGTGGAATTATCCACTCCATTTCTTCGGTCGACAAGGGCGTCTCCTTCGGGGATCTGCTGCCACGGCGCTACCCTTCGCTCGTTGGGGACGGGTATGGGAACCCGTCGTCTCGGGAATATTCTAGGTGGCATTTCCAAAACCTCAACCTCGCCCTCAGGTGGCCGCATTACATCACCAGCGTTCTGCAATGCCCCCGAATCGTCTAGCACGTTCTGAGTCAGCTCGACGGCGACCCTTGCTCTATATCCCATGGCTTTAACAGCTTCATACGCGTTAAGGCCAATCATCTCCCATCGCACCTGATCAGGGTTAAACCACCAGCATAACGATTCCCAGATAAAATCTTCATGTGGGTTGTCCGCAAGCTCCTTGATCCGATTTATGAACTGCTTCGCTGCCCAAAATGTGCGGAGCCCACAACTCCACTCGTCCCGTTGCCAGTTCGTCCATACGGGGCGTTCGCATTGAGCCGCGACCGTGAATCCGATCCTCTCAAGAATCCTCCGCAACCTGAATGTGATCATTTGATTTCGTGCTACGGCGCCTTCCGCTCTCCAACTATCGACGACGGCTACTTGGAGAACCTGATCCCACCTATTGCTATTTTCGTCCGCTTTGCCTTTGCGGATTACCGCCAACACCCAGTGATTACCGTTGTAATTACACGGCCATAAGGTATATTCAGTCCGCCTAAATGGCCTGAAGAACCTATCGTACGCCCCTGCTAAAATATTATTAAACTCCCTTGACCCTGGGCCGAAGATGCCTTGGATGCTCGTGCCCGCTATGTGAATGCGATCTCGCGTGATCTTGGGGAGACCTTCGTAGTACGCCTTCAAGGCCGTCTCAATCGCGTCGCCGTTCAGCCATGTCTCGCGACCGGCCTGAAGCGAACTGAGGCCTCTAATATCCGGCCAATCAGACAACGGTTCGGGTATGTTTTCTGGTCCCGAGCCTCTTAAATGTCGAACCCTACATTCACCATTCTTGCTTCCTAGCGTCCCACACAGCACCTGTGCAGCGGAATAACGCATTCTTAGGTCGGTTTTATTTTTATTCTTCTTATTTTTTTTTCAGTCTTTTTCGCGAACCGGTTACTTGGGAAGAAGCTAAAGCGACGTTTTATTTCTGGTTGGGGGAGCCAGGTTGAGTTTACGTTGTTCCTCGCGTCACTAGCAATGGTGCCTTTATCTGAAAATGGCGGGATATAAATCCTCAATGGAAATTACAATTACATAGACTACTGATATTCATGTTAATAAACAAAGATGTTTGTGAAGATGAAAATAATGAAGTGGTAGAAAAGACCTCTTTGTACTTCGCTGAATCCGACATGTTATATATACATAGGTTAAAGACTTATATGAAAGCTTTATTTCGGTTTCGGTCCATGATCGATTCTTCTTTATTCTTGGGCGAGCTTATGAAAGCAACAAACAATGAAGCCTAGTATACGACCATGCTGCCTCGAGGGTACGAGAGCAGCAAGTGCCTTCAAAGCAGCTGCACCGCCTATCAACGGAATTATCGGGTTTTATTAATTAGGGTATGGTGGAAGATACGTCGAGGAGTTTTATCTATATTCTCATAGTAGGTAGCTTAAGCTTTTCAGTTTCGTAGAATATTTAAAGTACCTAGTATTCACTTGGTGGTTTCCTTGATGTTAGATTATGTACCCAGGTACATAAATAAAAGTATATAGATTTAAAGTACTAGGTAAGTACTTGCTACATATCACTACCTTAAATAGGTATTGCTGCTGCTACATTTGTACTAGCTACTACATATCTACTTGGGTAAGTACATGTCAAATATCATAGTTTGCGGGGGTTCGTACCACGATACACATAATATACCTTGGAAGTAATTGTGTCAACAATCAACTATTACATAGTAGAAGCACTTGAGAGTTAATTCACCGGAGCAGGTCCCGTACAGCGCAGAGTCATTCACTACATGTAAGGTCACCAGGTACTAGATGGATACGACTCCAGATGTATTGATTATTGCAGGGTAGGTACCTACTAGGTACTGTCTAGATAGGCGCCACGGCACCGGAACCTTGGCGCTAGAATTTGTTACATACATACAGCCATTGAAACGGTCACGGTGCCTAGGTGCATAGGTAGGTACCTACATAGTAGGCAGCTACGGAACCCTCAAGGTCGTGAGCTGGAGATCTGTGGAGGCTTAACCGTCCACCTGCAAGGACTCAGTTTAACATTGAACTACTAGGTAGGTAGATATGGATATAACATAAGACACTAGTAAGTATTAATTACCTAGTAAAACATCAAATCTGTACCTGCTTAGGTACATCCATAGTATTAACTAATAGAGGGCGCTGACAAGCCGAATAATGTTGACCTGAACTTACAGGGCTCTATAATACCTCCATATATTTCCAATTCACTTCTCTTTCAACATCATTGGTCTAAGTGCACGACCTCGGATGCAGAGTATGTACCACTACACCAGTACCTACATAGTAGGTAGTGTATATTATAGGTTATACATCAGGATATCTGGAAATGGCGCTGAAATCAATGGATGCCTACCTATCTACAGATGGAAGGTACCTAAATGGCATGTGCGACCCGCACTGTAGGCTGTATTTAAAATCGTACTTTGACTGGTTCCAGTCAAAAGCTTACACCAATACAACATCGTCTACTCTTCTAATCTTCTTTCTCCTACATACCTACCTAGTAGGTGTTGAAGGTAAAATTTCGAGTCCTTCCAAACCAGAGTTTTTTCCAAGACCTGATGTCTTGCTAAGTGGACCAAGCGTAGTGGACCTAGGTACCAACTAGGTATGTACATGGATAGGTACTAGGTAGGTAGATAAGATTGTTGGTAGTTATGGTAACATGCCACGCTGCTCACCTAGGACCTAATCCGAATTCGAATCTGCCTCGTCCGACAATGTTGTCTAACTTCTCCGTCCCGTCCGTCTCCATCTCGTGGGTGTCGCGTACAAGAGATCTCACTCGACCATGCCATGCTCTATCTAACACCGATCTTATCACGACCATCAATATCTCCACGATCCATGGAGGATGACTTGACTAGCTAGACTCGGTTGGCTCCTCAAGTGCCAACTACTATACCTTCCATACCCCCTACCATCCCTCACTCGCTGCTTATTCACACGATCGCCGGCGCGCCGAGAAGGCGTAGACAGGACATACATCGAAGGAAAGTGCAGCTGCCAGGTGGCACTGTGGGGGGTATATATTATCTACGCGGCTACGTAGAAGATCGGAAATTTTGAAGCGCCTGAGTTTGGGTTCTCTTCAAGTTCTCTCCCAATACAACATATTTACTCCACTTTTTTTTCTTCTTTTCTGTCGCTGCCGAGTTTCCGAGCGTGATCTAGGAATTTCCAGATGCTTGCCACTATTCGGAATCGCGGCATCGTGTCGGTTTTCCTAGGATTTCTTCTATGTTACGCCATAACCGCCATCTACTTAAGGTCTAAGTGTTATCGCGACCCTTCTTCCGTCTTCTTCAGACCTGAATCTGCCCGCGTTTTGACGTATTCTTCTTTCCGCAAGGCGCAAGCTCAGAAATTTGGCAATTTGGCGGCTTCGCGTCCGGTGACCAAGTGGGATAACTCGACCGAACCCGAACTGTGCGTCGGCGTCGCATCTGTAAGTCGTCATGGGTTCTCTTATCTTAAGGAGACCCTAGGTTCCATACTCGAAGGTTTAGATGATCTCGAGCGCCGGCGCATCTTTCTTGTCGTCCTCCTCGCTCATACCAACCAATCCGAACACGAAGACTTTCGACAACCATGGCTCCTCAACATGGCCGACAACCTGCCGACTTACCCCGACGAACCTAACACCATCGATCTCGTGCGCCAGCTTGAGATCGACGGGAATTACGAGGCTCACGCCCGAAAACAAAAGATCGACTATTCCGTCCTGTTGAGCGAATGCGCCAAGGTTAACCCCAACTATACCATGACCTTGGAAGACGACGTGATCGCCCTCGATGGCTGGTATCACCGCGCTCTCAGTGCTTTGGAGATTGCCTCAAAGAAGACCCGAGAGCTCGGACGAGATAATTGTATGTTAGCTGCATTTTTCGAAAACCACATTCACCCATTCCTGTTCCACAAGCATCATTTTCGTGTTCACCTAGCCAGCCTCTCTAACCTCGTTCTTTTCCGCGCAGTTCTCTATTTACGCGTCTTTTACGACGGTCGACTCCTTGGTTGGAACAGCGAAGAGTGGCCACTATATGTCGAATCGAGCGTAGCAGTCTTGATTATCGAGGTTTTTGTAATAATAGCCATTCGCTGGCGCGTCACTACCTCACGAAAAGCTTTAACGATCCCGATTATCTTCGTCCTCTGCGGAGTATGCACTCCCATGCTGATCGGTCTATTTTTTGCTGCCGGCCGCAATTGCATGATGCCGAAAACGCCGGGCGTCCATCTGATGCATCAATATGGTTGCTGCGCCCAGGGGCTCGTGTATCCGCAACGCCAGGTTCTCGATCACCTACTTCCCTTGTATCGCGATACCCAGGATAGCCACGCCGCCGTAGACACGTTTCTCGAGGATTGGGCCAACAACCACGACGAATTACGGTGGGCAGTCACCCCTGTCCTCATTCAACACGTAGGTGGCAAGAGTTCTCATGGCGCGGGCGATCAGGAATCAGGGTCACTTACTGACGACATGCCATTTGACTATTCTTTCGAGATGAACGATCCGATCAAACTTGCCAGGGAGCACCGGGCGTGGGTTTCAGAGGTCACAGGTCAGGCAAGGAAGAGTACGAGATAGTAAATGAATGCAGGTGTCTGCCTGGCATGGATAGATCGAGGTACAATTAAGCAGTGTCACCTCCGCCCGACCCGCAATTTTCTAGCATACAGAGGATGTCACACCTGCGGTTATATATATATATGCCGAATCTACAATACGCCGGCATAAATAAATGATGACCTTCGACTAAGAGGGTGGAACGGCAAGGTACCAGGCTGCCAGGTAATCAGGCTGTCAGGATAGAAATAAGGTGGGGATTTATGCGACAGTCCTGCAGACTTGCAAGAAATAATGATCGGTCCCAATCCCCACCGTTGATCGTTGATCTGTATACATTCGTGGCCCCTTGCTTGCGACCAATCAATCAAGATATAGAAGAATGGCAAACGTCGCTCATTGCTGAGATTGTATTTCTGCGCTTGCCACCGCTATTGGGTTGACGGCCGACAATAAAAAGAAGGGTGCCTACCTATCCAAGACATAACAATTTTCTAATCCTAACATATAATTGGGAGATCGTAGACAAGTACAATCAGAAAAGTGCACGTACTCAAATTCTAAACACCAGTAGACGTGTATCGTGATGAATCTACCCAGGCGTTAGTTAAGACGACCATCTCTCTCTCTCTCTCTCTCTCCAGAGACAATAGAGGTATAATAGGGTTCAGCCTACGCTAGTCGCATGCATGATCGCCTGTGCAACAATGGCAATATATCGATTTCTTGATATGCATGTTGTTTTACTGCGGTGTTCAAACATTTGAATGCTTTAGGTGCTGTATTCTCGTTTTGCGATTAGCACTAGGCTATATTATAGGATTTCATAAATGACGGGTAGCATATAAGAGCCTAGAGGGTACCTAGCATAATGGGGGTAACAAAAGATGTATATATACCTATACAATATCGACGACAGCATCTTCGTGAATGGCATGTTACGTGCCGTCTTGCCGTCTCCAATGGATGACAGTACTCGAAAATGTTGTGTGGCCCGAATCTTCGGGAAACTCGACTTTATCGCATCGTTCATCTAACTCCTTTAATTGGACCCAGTCGGGGACACCAGAGCCGTGACATCTGCCCACGCGCCAGTTAGGATACGAAGCCTAGTAAGGGCAACTGACTAGGAGACCGCATGGCTGTACTTACTCTTCCCAAACCTCTCGAGGAGTCCCAACAAACACGGCAGGCAAATGATTAGCGAGGGCTTGCGCGTAGATATCTCTATACAGATGAATGCCAAACACCAGTGTGGACGTGCCAACTTGCTTGAACCCTCCTGGAGAATGGACGACCTCATAGCCTAAGTTACGAATGAACGCTTCGTCTACAGAGTTGAAAATCGGCTCCTGGAATAGACAGCGGATCGGTACCTGGTCTTTGCATTGCAATTGTTCAACCATGTATAAGAATGCGGTTAGCTGTATATGCGCTCGTCGCTTGTTATCCCAGGAGCCATCTTCGGGGTCGAAAGACCCTAGGCCGAAGCAGATAGCATTGGTAATAGTAGAACCGCAATTACGGGATGCAACAACGTCCCGTAGTTTATGGCAGCTGGTTGACTCTCTCCACTGATCCCTAATCCGTCTATGTTCCCTCTCGATTTCAGAAACGGATAAGAATGACGGGCGTGGCCCTAAGAGGTTGGCTTTGCTATTAGGCGTCGGAAGGACGATAGGGTGGTGAGATTTTATGCGACGTCCTTTGCGGCGGACTTTGACCCATTCATCACCGGCTTCTCCTTGTTCTCCAGCCGTGGGGTCCATAGATGAGAGATAGAGGAACTTGGTACGCAAAAGTAGATAAGTGGCTTTATCGAGGCCTGTAACAGTGTCAAGTTGTACTCCGAAGAAAATTCTCACGCTGGAGATCTTAGAAAACAGTGTGGTTTCTATCGATATACCCATACACCTATGTAGGTATGTAGTCTACAACATATAAGCTTTAAACCATTAGGATGTCGTATCAATAGTTGAATGACAGTGTTGCATATGAGAATTTAGACGATGTATGATGTATCTTTGATAAATTCGATACTAACTTTGACAACTTTGAAATATGGAAGTAGGCACATAGTGTAAATACGGTGGTTTACTGTACGGTGCTGCACCGTGTTTCATACCAGCAACTACTGCGTAAAACTTGGTGATTAGTAATACCATATGAATCCAAGTACTTGTACGGGTACCGGTCCACGGCATAAATTTAATGCATCGACTGGATGTCCGAATCGTCGATAGATTGTAGTGGACGAGTGTTCGCGGAATAAAAGCATTATTTTTTATTTCATTTTTCTTTCCGCTACAAAATTATTTGCAGATGCCCTTTTTCTCTTTTTTGAAAATGACATCCTGTCCTCAGGCCGATATTATTCCATAAAAAAACCATTTCAGGAAATAGCCAAATCAACTTGGGATTTGGAATTTATTTCGGCCATTGAAAATACCCTATGTGGATTTATAGGACGCCAAGGCCTCGCCCTCTTGCCGTCGGTGAATTTCTGCATTTCTCCGTCTGAGGTCTATTTGATACCTACCTAGGTACATAGGTACCTAGTAGGTTCTTATATAGTAGGTTCTTATATACCACGGCTACGACTACATATACCAACGTATTTTGTACCAAACAGCTAACGGAGGCAGGTAGGTAATACATGTATGATTTTTTTCTCAGATAGATACCTACTTAGTCGCCGCCATGCTGCGATTATGTAGGGGGAGCACAAACGGCCCCGAGGTGGGATGGTATGACTATTTCAATCCATCATAAGGTGGATGGGTCGGAAATCGTGTTGGTTGCTCAGTCGCTCCAAAATAGCCCTCCGGAGAGGGAAATACAGATCCATGGATGCTACCAATGTAAATACCTGCCCTAAGGTAGGGTCCTGTCCGTTGATATTGGGGGCTTCATGGGGCTTCCCGAGTAGGCTTTTCATCGGCGCTTACATCGGTCATCGTGATTGGTCGCTTTCTCTTGATAGCCTCCCTGATCCCTGTCCCTTCGCAGTGCCGTTGTATTCTTTCGTCACCAACCACAGGCCATCTTAGAGCAAGTAACCCTTGTTAATGTGACCCCGGTCCCCCCCCCTTACCGTCGATCGATTCCATTGGCTGCTTTAGACAAATCACTTTCGTTCCTACATTGAACGAGCGACTCGCTGTGTCTCTTTCAAAGCATCCCATTGGCTCTACTCGATCGGTTGGCAGGGGACGAACTCTCGGGCTGCACGTCGTGCACATCGTCCAGCCCTTCTCACTGGACCGCCCGACCCAAAATGCCGCCCGTCTCTCCTGACCCTTGACCTCTGGAGCGGGGAGCCATGGTGAGCGATCGATGGCATTGGCCATGCAATGCAGGTGCTTGAACAAAAACCGGAAAGGCTTTGCAGTTATTGCTTCTACCCGTCAGTAATAATGGACTCCTTCTGCCCTACAACTTCTTCCCGATCCTTTTTTCGTAATTCTCCATTACCGACGCCAGAGTCAAAATTCCATCCAGGATACATTCATATCACAAGGCATATATCGATTCGTCGCCGCCGACATCAGCAGCTTGATCAGGAAGACAGTCGAATTAGAGGCGAGCATTGTATTATTTCCCTACGAAGGCAGATCCGTTAGCAGCCGTATAGAAAAGTACGGCGTCCATCACGTCGACTAAGGCGCTTGTTCAACTTCCGTTGCGAGTTTTCATCTCACTCGTGCGCGCGAGAGGCTAGCGCGATTGAGAAACTTGGAGGCTGTATTTTTAATTGCCGGTCGCTGTGCGACGGGAGGAGCTTGCCTATAATTTATCGTGTCGTCGGGCCTTTATCGAGGGAGTACAAAGTTCACCACGATGTTGTCGTCGTTATTATTAGCCGTGATCGCGTCAACACTGGCAGCGGCCCACACAGTCATCACCTACCCAGGATGGCGGGGAGACAATCTCATCACGAACTCTTCATGGCCATACGGCATGCAGTGGACCTACCCATGTAAGTAAATGCCTTCGATATATATATATAGCATCCCCTATTGCTGCCGTTTCGGATGATGATGAGCGTCGTAATGGCTAACACGGCTATCATAGGCGGCGGCATTCCGTTGACGACGAATAGATCGTACTGGCCTACCACAGGTGGTGCCGTCGCATTCCAACCGGGTTGGTTCCAGGGGCATCAAACGGCGTTCTTATATATCAACTTAGGCTTCGGCACCGGTGGTCCAGATGGAGGCCCGGAAAATATGTCATTCCCTATGATCGCACCTTTCCAACTTCTCGGTCCCTCGAAGGGTCCCTACCCCGGGACAGTCTGCCTGCCACAAGTGCCGCTGCCCGCGAATATGTCCTTTAACCCCGGCGATAACGCGACGATACAAGTCGTCGAAATAGCGCAACATGGAGCTGCTTTATTTTCGGTAGGTTTAGATATCCTGAACGACAATAGAAAATATGAAAACTGACGTTTCCTAGTGTGCTGATATCACATTTGCCGCACCTGGGGACGAGAAGATCGCCAAGGTAAACGAATCCAATTGCTTCAATAGCACAGACCTCGGCTTTGCAGAGATCTATACGATCACGACGCAGGAGATAGGCGCCGCTGCCAATATGACCACCAGCAGCGCAGCTAGGTTTTGGCACCGGAGCTCTTCTACATGGAGCTGGCTAGGTTACTTACCCTTGGCTGTATGTTCTCTTTGGTTCTTACTATGAACCCTAGTGAATGGATGAAGTATTGAGTAGAGAAGCGGATCAAGGAACGGGGAGAGCGAATTTTCTTCTATTTTAACCTTTTGTATCTATATACCATTTGGCATCTTAAATCGGCGCACGGGGTGGAGGGATGAATCTTTTTTCTTGGATGGCTGGGGTGATCTCCCAATGCCGTTCTGGTTTTCATATAATTTCAGCGAGGAGGAATATACGGATTTGATATCTAGCTATACCACTTGCTGCCGGACCGAGATGCCGTACCATCTCTAACATTACCTAACCGAATGATCATTAAATACCTTTCCCAGGGTACCTATTGCGAATGAAAAAAAGCTTTTTATTCAAGATTCTTGCAGTGCCTCATACAGTGATCATTACCTATGGAGATGTGCTACTGAAGATGTCCTAGGTTTGATTATCTAGCAAATGATGTGGCATCTACCTACCTACCTACCTAGTACCTAGGTAGGTATGAATGCATTTTATCCCTACAGATAATGATTCACCTCGCACACATGTCAATAGCGTGACGTGTTAGAGTAAGCGCCGGCTTCAGAAATAAGAGCCGTGAAACTCGGACCTCTTGCATAGGTAGGTAGGTACCTATCGGAACCTGGCTCGCATGATTCTGCGGGCTGCACTGTTCCCACGTTATGGGAATAACGTCTAATATCAATTCAATTCCCTAGTACCTACTTATGTACGAAGGCCTACTCTATCTCGCCGGGCTGACCGGGCTACACTGGGGCATACACTTAGATCTAAGTTCGGTAATCGCATGAGAGTTGCCTCTCTATCAGATATCTCTACTCCAGAAGTAATACATAGCTGCCTGTCCATAGCTACGACAAAGCCAAAGAAACATATATCATGCTTAGCGTTGTAGATGTGCATTTTAATTATTTTTTAGCGTCACTACCCTATCCCAGTAGAGTTAATCGCCAGACCTCGGTTGGTTGTCACCAAAGGGAATGCTCAACTCCGACTCCTCGCAGCACGAAGAACACTAGGACTGGCACGTATCGACGTGTATCATAAAATATCAAAGCCCTGCCCGATGGGCTAAGAATAGCCTTCGCAAATATGAATCTAGGTGTAAAATCACCTCAATAATGATAGACATTCGTCAGCCATCTGTTTCACCCGAGGCTCGGAGGCGCGATCTTTACTCGATGCTATAGAGGATGACATGCTTCTCGCCTCAGGTGCATATTTGCCGATCACGGTAATGAGAGTGCCAGCGGCTACCAGCGCTCGGAATACGACTTCTCCCTCCGTCTGCTTCTGGAGAATCCAGGCAAGCGCTGTCAGTAAACGAATCTGCACGTTGGTAGGTACCTTTCCCGGTTCTCTGGATGCTAGAACGGCAAAGTTCACCGTGACTGTTGTCAGGGCAACCTGCAAATTGCGATTAAAAGGGCCGATCGCAGGCTGACCGCCGATACCTAGCACCCTATCGATGAAGGATACAGCCGCAAGTCCCTCCGAAGACTGTCCCAGAAGTTTGCGGCCATCGGCGGATCCGAAGAGGTTGGCAATAGTGCGGGCTGCCATCATAACGTGATGTTCGTTAGGCTGTCCGCCGGAAAGTACGCCGTCAAGCGCGGCCGAGATGGCTATCTGCGCCAAACTGCCAAGCTCGGCAGACTTGAACTTGGCGGCGCCGGAAGATGTCGCAACGCACCGTAATAGATCGAGAGGTGCGAGCCTGTCAGGATAGTCCCATTGTGTGCACATCATGACCACTAAGTTGATGGAGGCCTCGTCCGTAACTGGCTGACTCGCTTCTAATTTCTGCTTCACGGTAGCTAGCATTCCTTGGGCCGGAGGGTTAAGGGAATGATCCTTGCGCCCCGCGGCTTCGAGGCCAGAATTGATGCTAAGTATTTTCTTGAATATAGCTACGTGACGAGAGTTAGAATTGTTATTGTAAGAATTGTTATTGTATCGAGGTCTAGTCACGAAGTTCGGCGCAACACTTACGATCATATTTAGCAGCTGTGATATCCAGATACTCACGCTGCGGTAGAGGCCTGTTGCTAGACGTGCTAGAGTCGTTACCCGGTCGGTATCGAGACTCGGTGCCGTACGGGTCGGGTCCTCCGCTGTTCCCGGCATCCTGGCCAATCGTGGCGCCTTGGGTATTAGTAATGATGAACTGGGCAACCTGATCTAAGAAGTTCTGCGATAGCTCGTTGTCGTCGATAAAATTTTGGGCGCGGGTGTAGGGATTCTCGGATAGGTTGTATGGTAACTTTAGAGAGGGCTGGCCTTCTTCGATGGCAACGTCAAAGACGTAATCGTAGGACTGGCCATTATACTCGACCTTGCGCCCGCTGCTGCCAACCGCGTCGACAACCGTGCCGACGTTGATCCATTGCTGCTGGCCCATCGACCACTGGTGGGCCGTCACCGAACCGTCCTCTTCTCTAATCATCTGTACCTGGCCTTCTTTAGTGCCGGATTTGTTCTTCAGGAAGTCAGGGCCTGGAAGCTTTTCCTTATTGACGCTGCCAATCTGCTGTTGCGGTATCGAAGAAGACTTCACAGATTCGTCAAATTGTGTTAGAGTATCAGGACCAGCCAAGCGCTCCGGGCTGCGGGAAAAGACGCGAGCAACGCCATCGCTGGTGCCCGTCACGATATCTCCGTTCTCGGAGCACGCCGAGACGGACCAGACGGAAATGGCGGGGTGAGTAATGGTCTGGACGCAGTCCGAGCCTCTCCATACGCGGACCGTTCGATCTTCTCCCGAA
The DNA here is from genome assembly GCA_022695765.1 of Annulohypoxylon moriforme. NCBI lineage: Eukaryota > Fungi > Ascomycota > Sordariomycetes > Xylariales > Hypoxylaceae > Annulohypoxylon > Annulohypoxylon moriforme. The sequence continues at coordinate 115,162 of MU403172.1, forward strand.
CTAACTAATTCGCCGGAGGGAAGGGCGTCGAGGGAATATATGAAGCTCTCGTGCCCACGTAGCTCCCCCACTTGCTGGCCGCTCAACTTCCACAGACGGATAACCCCGTCGTTGCTGGCGCTGGCGAAGTCGGCGCCGCTAGGATGGCCGGACGGAACCTGACAAAGGGCACGAACGACGTCAGAGGTGTAAATAGTGCTTTTGGGCTGAATCTCGGCAGCCACGGCGGTACGAAGGTCATATATGCGGATGTTCTTGTCGGCGGAGGCGGTCACAACCGTATTCTTATCCAAAGGCAAGACATCCCATACCGCTTCCTCGTGCCCACTTAGGATAGCCTCCAAGTCCCACTTGCGAAGGTCCCATATCCTCGCCGTTTTGTCCCAACTACCCGACACTAGATATTGGCCGCCAGGAATAACGGCCAAGGCGCAGATATTCCTAGCGTGGCCGATCAATAGACGCTCGGCATTATCCTTAGGGCCTGAAGTGGGCGTCCTGACGTCGATAATGGTATCGGAGCCGGCAGATACGATCAGACCGCCCGGGTAGTCAGGTGAGGGGGATAAGTATGTTAAGCTGTTGTAGAATTCGGTTCCTTCGGTGGCGACGGTCGACTCATAAGCTGGGGGGGAAGTGGAAGTTCGTTTCCAGGCGCGGACGGTGCAATCTCTGGCCGCGGAGAGTATGAGATCCGGAGCGGGGAAGCAGACATGTCGAACCTAGAGAGGAAGGGTTAACTTGAGGCACTGGCTTCTCTAGCTAAAATTGAATATCAAGAGAACGAGGAAGCGGTGAACTCATACATCAGCATTGTGTCCGACAAGCTGCGCGGACAGCTTGAAGTCGGTCATATTGTGACCGGTTGACTACCGTAGCTACCGAAGCCGTTTCCGAAGTTGCGCTATGGTTATGTCTTGGGTCGCAAGACTGATTTCACGGGGTTGAATCTGGAAGTAAATCCTTATTCAGGTACCATGTAGTTGGCGATCATCAGATTTAAGAAGAAAGATGAACGTGGTGGAAATATGTATACTCGCGTATTGAAGTGTAGGTATTACCTAGTAATGTTTGTCCAAGTTACATAGTACTAGTGGTACCTGCCCGCTATACACGATAATAGCTAAGTAAAACTAACGCAAGTGGGTAGGTGGGGGATTTCGGGCTGAAACTGCTGATTTCAGATTTCTAGCTGAGCATGACATCAATAGCCCTGGAGATTACCTAATCATGTATAGATATACATATTCTCACCTACTAGGTATGTAGGTAGGTAGGTACATTGGATATCGCCCCCACCTTACTTACATGTAAGTATGTACGTACTGTACAATGGATCTAGGCTTGGGGTCCACTTAAGTAGTCGTCGCGTCGATGAGGCTCGTCAATGGAATCTTTAATCCAATCCACTCTCCATTCCAAAAGTTAAACCCTCCAACATCAACTTCAACGTATTTTTCCTTTCCTCCATAACTTTTCATAACATCAGCAACCCCCTCAACCTCACACTCCCCCCTCGTCTCCCTCATCTCTCCTTCTTAATTGGTACTTTACAACTTCGATCACCTTGTTCTTTGGACTCTGATCATCCACTCCAGTTCGATTTGGACATAATTAAAATTCGAAAGGTATCCAAACGCGACTCGCGCCGATCCAAATACCACCCTCCATTCTCCGTCCTTGAATGAATGCGATTCTATCTCGATTGCCTTTTTGCGATTCAAATATCACGACCCGTTACGATTAATCACGAGCATCCGTTTTTACCCCCTTCACTAGTCTCTCCGTCGTTACCCATCATTACTCTCACTTGTTTGTCGCATTCGTTTTTCTCGATTGCGCGGTTGATCTTGCGGCCTATCGAATTCATTGCCGACAATATACAATCCTTCTCGCCTACTGGTGCCGGTACCTCTTCACGCACTTGACTCGTGCCGTCGTCCCTCAATTGAAGTGCATGCAAGCCTTGGCATCTTCATAAATCTATTACCACGCATCCGTGCAATTCGACGGGTCTTTGTTTCGAAGTTCGAACCCGAACCCTTTGGTTTCGGCTCTACGAGGTTTCGCGAAGCTTCATTTCCGAGTATCTTAATATTTGCCGATTTTTATAATGGCTACCACCGAAACCTCCTCTCGCCAATATGTCCCACTCACTTGCCACGGCCACTCTCGTCCAGTTCCCCACATCAGTTTCTCGCCTCTCGAGAAGGACGACGTGTATTACTTAATCTCAGCATGCAAAGGTGCGTCCCCTCTTCTGCATCTGCTCGTATTCTGTGCTGATAGGTGACTCGTTTAGACGGTAACCCCATGCTTCGCGACGGCCAGACCGGTGACTGGATCGGTACCTTCATCGGGCATAAAGGTGCTGTTTGGCAAGCCAGACTTAGCCCGGACGCGGCCACCGCTGCCACGGCTTCCGCGGATTTCACCGCGTAAGTGTTGACCTCGCTGGGCGTTCGTGCGTCATCTAACCTGGACTGATAGAAAAATATGGGACACCCACACTGGCGAACTCCTATTTACTCTGCAGCACGATCATATCGTCCGCGCCGTCGCCTACCCGCCGGACAATTCCGATCTCGTCGCTACTGGTGGCATGGAGAAGAAGCTTCGCATCTTTGATCTTACCGAGATGAAGCCCGCTTCCAACACCGAAGCTACAACGAACGGCAGCAGCGCAGATGCCGCCGTGGTGCCGTCCACCATCTTGGCTTCCTCGGCCTTCGAGATAGGGACTGGAGTTCATACGGCCTCCATCAAGTTCATAGTCTGGACAAAGGATCCTAATATCCTGATTACCGCGTCCGACAACACTTTGCGCTGGTTCGACCTACCTAGCCGAAGCGTCGTAAAGCAGGAGGTTCTGGACGGCGAGATTGGATCGTGCGAGTTCTGTGCTCTAGCTCCCGAGTATACATCCAAGGGAGACATCGGCGAGGGATTGCCGGTTCTAGCCGTGGCTGCGGGCAAGTCCATCTATTTCTGGGGCGGCATCCGTGCTATGAATGAGCTGAAGCGCGCCAAGATGGGCTACAAAGTAGCGAGCGTCGCCTTAGATCCCAAAGGTAGAAAGATTGTCGTTGGCGAAGATATCCCAGCTACGTGGGCAAGAGTTTACCGATGGGACGACGATGTCGAGATAGGTTCGTGCTCATCGTATCCGGTCTTTGTTTCCGTTACTGATTAATTTGCGCAGATATCCACAAGGGCCACCACGGCCCTGTCTGGTCCGTGGCTTTCTCTCCGGATGGGAAGCTGTACGCCACCGGCTCGGAAGACGGGACCATCAAGATGTGGAAGAACTGCGAAGGGTTTTACGGCCTCTGGCGCGGAGGTGCGAACATGGGAACCGAACGAAGCGCCGAATAGAGTAATGCACTTCAACGACGACCCTCAACTGGTTCGACCAAGCACGGCGGAGACATTCCAAGCGATTCCTCCAAGGAACGAATCCGAAATTCAGTCGCCGGGAAGGAGAATATTCTCGCCTAGCTGAGCTGCGGCGTCGTCCAAGCCTTCTCTGCCACCGAGCACAATTCGAGATCAAACAGCATGTTAAGCCGTCTTGGGTCATGGATGGAATAATAATCCGGGATGATATTAACCTGCTAGGTTTCTATCGCCTTATAGTGGCTAAATGTGTGAAGCTAGCATCCAGGTGGAGGATCGGATCACTGTGCTATTGCGCCATATTGCTTGGAAGTGAGACATAGATGCGATAATAAAGCTAAAGGAGCCTGCAAAGGCAACCTCAACAGTATGATGCGGTTATTTGATCAATCATATAATCAAGAACGGTGACAAGTGATGATAGAAGTGAATAGGCATATGAAGCACTTAGCCATGAAGCCCAAAAATAAGTAGATACGAAGAATATGACTAACATTCGGGATGTTGCGATCATAGGAAGATGGGCATAATTAGGTATTGGCTGCTATATTGAGAACATCCCTTCTTTACTTCCCATGAACATGTCGACTAAAATCACTTTCCTAGTATACCTACCTAGGTACTTAGGTAGTCTGGCCAAATTGCGACTTGGCGAGGAACGGTGCCCAGGTGGTTAGGTACTGATTCTGTAATCACAGTAACTTTTAAACTGTGAAGAAAGTCGATTGTCGGCTGTCAGTCCTGCTAGCTTCGGATTTGTCGCTCTCTAAAACACCACAGCGACTTCGCACTCGCAAATATTTTGAAGTAAGGTGTGACCGGCTAGGGGAAAGCAGTGCCTCAACTCCAATAGATTTAAGAAACCTTCTGACAGAATTACCGTCGAAAACTCCCTCTCTACCTATCATCATCAGTACTTGTGAGTTTTCGACCCTGTTAATAACATCGTAGGATATTAGCAATGGCCATCTATTATATATGAAAGTGATCAACTTCATAACGAAGGCAATAAAGTGAACCATGAAGTGAAGCTGAGGGTCGCGCCTCCGACAGCTTCCACACTGCTTAGGTCAGATATAGTAGAAATGCTACGATGAATTATGTTTATACTAGAATAGGTACTTAATAGATACCTACCTACCTAGTTGATGATAATGAGAACAGTTATATAGAAGGTAGGTACCGTGATAAACTTTCTCGAATACGTACCTATTTACTAGTATCTGAGCAACGCATAATTAAAAATATAGAGTTTTAAGGTATGAATTGGCTTTAAAGGAATACCACGTTCTTCGTATAATCTAGATTTTTTAGTATGTTTACCTATATTATGTCTTGTAACTTTAGACTCCTAGTGACGTTGGAAATGCTCATAAAAAAGAAATACGTAGGTAATTACACCAAAAGAGGCATCAAATCATGGTTATATAACACTAAGCCTCTGTATTGAATGATTTGGTAAAAAGGTATCTAGGGATCCAACGATATTGACGGGGACTTCACAGTAGATGAGTGCGCAGATCTTGGTTCGGGGCATTCCATACCTCTGAAGACTTACCTAGTACCTAGCCGCGATTATCTACCTACCTAGGTAGGTATAAAGGCGAAACCCTTTAGGCCGGCTACAGATGTAAGTTTGAAAATGTCTTCAAGGTATGTCACTTGGCTGACTGCACCCATGTACGTAGCGACATGGGTGATTTCACCTCACATCTTTCAAATATCTAGGTACCTTAGCAATTTTATGGGAAAGAGCCTACCAACCCATGGGCATGAAATATCTTCGATAAAGGAGCTAGTGGTTACGGAGGCTACATGGGTAGTATTCAGCCGCAAAGCAAGGCGGATTACCTACCTCCCATACTAGTGTGTTCTACGAAATACCTACCACAAACATCGGAAGTTCGAAGATTCTCCGACGCTCCTAAGGCAAAGTAATACTTAGGGTGATAGCTCAAGTAGGTAGACAGCTTCTTGAAAAGGCAATGGCCCTCTTCCAGGGCAAACCGAGCCCTGGATGAGGGGGGGGTATGCAGGGGGAGTTCCAGATGTGTGAAGCGGGGCACCAACACGTTTTGATGGTGTTTTAAAGCAACACCTATATGGACATCAAAACTCTCGGTAAGCAATTCTTGCCCCCGATTAGCCAATGAGAATCGCGGTCGATCAGATCCGCACCCTCTATATCACAGAGCTCCAGGTCTGATCCGGGGCTAATCAATGTGTGACTGTAGAGGCAAAAGGTGTCAGCTGTACAATATTAAGGCAAGCTGCAGACTAACAAATCGCGGCTCCAGACATATGATCCACGAGATCCGAGATGCATCCCCTCACATACGAACCCACTTACTCATCAACTAATACTCACATGCCCTCGCGGTGACGCTGACGGGCGCGGGGAGCTGTCTTCGGTCTCATGTCCTAATCATATGAACCTTGGAAGTCTCTATACCTCCCACCGCCTAACATACTTCGCCAATGTCGCTGACGAGAACGACTGCTAGACAGCGGGCGGCGATTGGCGAGCGCCTTTCCGAACTGACAACAGTCTTCGCCCCGCCATGTCCAATTACGTGGCTGCTGACAACTACGAAAGTGCCATCGCAGTATCCGGCGTTCCCAACCACAGGACCCTCCTCGTGCGATCCCCCTTCCTGGGTCGATAATATCTCCCAGAAAGGCTTCGCGTACTACTCACCCGCAATATGTCCCAGCGGCTTCTACGCGGGTTGCACTGCTAAAGACGATCGGATAGGAGAAGGGTTTCCGCCTACATCATCAGGAGAGACCGCTATGTACTGCGTCCCAAGGTAAGATTTCCATCCTCCAAGCTCCTGTCACCGACAGTTGAACTTATAAAACGATAAAACTCTAGCGGGTTCGCATGCACATCGGATACAACAGACTTTCGAGGCGGCATATGGGGATTCCAAACCGGCTCGGGCAGTAAACCTTCTGCCACCGTAGGACCAGCCATACAAATTCGTTGGAGGGAGCAGGACTTGGATAGCCTTCAAACCGACCCCCTGAATCCCGACCCCCCATCAAGCGTCGCGATTATCACTTCATCGAGTCTCAGCATAGCCGAAACCACCGCTATAATCCAGTCGGTTCCTATTACATCAGACGTATCAGCAACGTTGGCCTTTTCCTCTATCACACTCTCAGGTGATATAACCTCTACCGATTCCTCTATCGTATCTACCGAGACAAAGGTGCCAACAAGTACATCATTATCCTCCGTGTTTAGCCAATCTGATACAACGGCGCCGACCCAAACCGGAATCACATCCACCATCGGCAGTGAGAATAGCCCGGGACCTAGCGCAGATGGAGCTAGCTCTGCAAGCGCTACGTCAAGCACCAATACGGCTGCGATGGCATTGTCCGGAGTTCTCATCGTCATCATACTCGGATTTCTCGCTACCGTAACCTTTCGTCGATATCGTCGGTACCGCGCCGGAAAAATAGAAGCCTTCTTCCCCTTTGAACCTAAGCTATTAGCCAAAGCGGTTCTAGGTAGATGGTCCAGCGGATTAGTACCTTCGCATCGAAACCGCGGGAATCCCCCGCCCAAATTTCCGGATGCCGAGTTGGGTACCGACGGTCCAATCCCGGAACTTGGGCCGGGGGACCCGCTCGGCACTAAAGAGAACCCAGCAGAGTTGGCAGGAAGCGGCGTGAGGAGTAGTTGGATGTCGAATGTGTCACGCATCTTTACTGGGAGGTTGAGAAAGGAGGCTTGGTCAGTATAAAAGTCCATCAATGTTGTTTCGGCAACTGCATACGCCACGAGATGTCGCATATAACTAGACGATGAAGGCGACCACGTGTTTTTGTAGAAATATTTAACTTGTACGTTATATACCTACCTAGGTACATAGCTGCTTATCTAGGTACTTATGGATTTAGGTAGGCGGTTGAAGGCTCTTGAAGTTGTCTCAAGAAATCTGAGATGTACCAACCGCCTAGAGCGGTAGATGAAGGAGGCCCAAAGTGGTCAGTTAAGGCGTCGTTTATGTTCATCTACGGTGGATATATGTATTTGGTTAAACACGATATTCAATGCTTACCTAGGTACCTACCTAGTAGGTGCCGACCACCCCGCCGACTTTACCTACCCATTGAGAATGCCGTAAGAGTCACATTATCAAGCTAGTGCTTAGGTAAGATGATAAGAATCGTAGTATTTATTTCTACCGTTATATGGTATCTAGGTAGTCTCACTTAAGTATAGAACATATCTCGGTGCAACTTCCCATCACAGGGACTTCAATCCATATCGAGGCAGTCACCCGGCCATCTACGGTGCTTTGCAAACTTTAGGCCGATGCGTAAGGGGTTCCATACGGCTCCAATTTCACACCTTCGATATCGACGAATCCAAATTTGGAGTTGTCTTTATTCTCACTCATCTCCCGAGCCCACTTCTGCATGGACTTGAGGAAAACGTCTTTATGATCGTCTCGGCTCAGGTCCAACGGTTCCTTATCGTTTCCGACTAGTCGCATCCTAGGATTTCCCGTCAGTAAGCAGTCACAGATTATAAATGCAGTTCCCGGAGAATTTAAAGGGAGAAGCCTTGAGAGACATACTGCGTGCCCGTTGCAATGTTTGTAAGACCGAAATCTTCCTCATCGAAGTATTCGATGGCACCCTTAACGCGTCCTTCTAGGATCTTCTTCGGCAGATCGAATTCGTTACAGATGGGCCTTGCCAAGCCAACACCATCCACGGTCTTGAGCGCGTTCACCATGGCATCCGCGGTTCGCAATCCGCCCGTGACGTAGACTTTCGTCTTAGCTAGCTGCGGAACGATCTTCTCGGCGAAATCTAGAAAGAAGGCCTCCCGCTTCTTGGTCGACTCCCGCCTGTGAGAAAAAGCAAACTCTTGGTACGTCCCACCTGATAACTACAATATCGAATCAGCCTCAGCTCCTCGGCGCGTCGACCTTGGTAGCCATACCTCCACGAAATCGAAATTGCGCTCCTCTAAAGCAGCGCATAAGTCTTTGCAATCCTCTGTAGTAAATCCGCTCTCCTGGAACTCTACACTGTTAACCTTGATGCTCACGATAAACTTCTTATCATTGACGCGTTTGCGAATCTCATCCGCGATTTCGAAGATCAGGCGTGCCCGGTTCAAAAGCGAGCCCCCGTATTCGTCCGTCCGCTTGTTAGTGGTCGGGGACAGAAACTGCGCCAACAGATATCCGCTATACTTCGAGTGAGCTCTCGACCTCGACACCGTATGCGGATTAACTTACTGCGCCCCGTGCAGCTCAATTCCGTCAAAGCCGGCTCTATAGCAATATTCCGCCGCATGAGCAAACCCGTTGACCACGTTTTGGATATCTCTCTTATCCATAGCTCTCGGTTTCGCGAATCTCATACCGAGGACGACTTCGTCAAGGTGAACATCGCTTGCCGAGATAGGGTGCTCCTGGAACTCGACTTGGACTTGACGACCAGGATGGGACAATTGGCAAACGATAAGGCTTCCGTGGGCTTTAGCTTGAGATGCCAGATCTGCAAAGCCCTGGAATCTTTCACCAGAGAAGGGAGCATCTCCAGGAATGATGGGGTTGCCCGCAGCCTCAAGCTGATCGTACTCGAGCATCACGTTGCCCGTTAGGATCACGCCGAAGCCGCCCTCCCCCCATCTCTTATATAAATTGATCAGCTCCTTAGTAGGTATACCACGCTTCGGTAGATCTTTGGGGTCCCACGTGGAGAGGCGCTCCGTCATCGAAGCCTTCAAGAACCGATTCGTAGCGGTTTTGCCGCTAAATTCAAACACCAAAGGTCGCCCCAGAGGCTCAGGGTCGGCGTCTTCGCATTGAACGCGTTTCGGCGACATGGCGATAGATGTGCTTGGGATCGAGGGCCGAGTGAGGTTCAGTTGTCTAGTATCTAGCGTTTGCAGAAATTCGCGAAAATCTGGACCAAAGAATCTCTCGATTTATATATGGACCGCCCGCAACCCAGAAAACGTCATGCGGGGCTTCCACGGGCGGTTTCCGTATGTTTGAATGCTATAGACGGAGGAATTCGACGTCGTTAATGCGCGGATTTGTCAGCGACCCCGGAAGCGTCATCCCCTGCCGGGACCTGGGAGCATTATTAACTGATGAAGTGTACCGCCCACCCCATCAGTTTCAACGATTGACGCATAGTGTAACGTATCGAACAATACTTGAGAGCTTTTGTAATTCTAAAGTCGTACGTTCCAATATTGCCATTATAAATCTTAGACGGGCCAAATATTTCCCCTCAAGCACCATCATCGGATTCGCATGGCTCCGAGCCCATAACCTTTTAGCGTTAGCATTTTCGTGTGGATTATTAAGGTAAGCATTATTATGAATCGAGTTATTACTGATAGCTTGGGAATAGCCGAGGTATAACAACCTTGGAACATTACACGTAGTTGGGCGACGACCCTGGTAGTTTGGTGGGTTACGGTATGATCACTATTCCACAGACGTAAATACCCACACGGGGAAAAGTAATAATGAAACGGCCATGATTTGCAAGAGTCCTTGAACGCGTCACTCTTCGACGGAATGCGATAACATGATATTACTGTGCCGAATATACATACCTTAATGTCTTTTAATTTAACAGTTTTGAAGCTTTTAATAGTTCACGATATTACCCAAAGGCTCGGTAATCCCCGCATAAAAGTAGGGGGCTAAGCGTTGCAATTATAAGTACCTACATGTAGTAGGTACCATAGCGGCAAAGGGTGGTTTTTGAGAACGGTTATTTACTGCTAGAAAACTGTTCTTAGAAGGGAAATAACGATTGTTTAGAAAATAATCATTTTTTGACTGCCAACAGTTTTTCGGAGCGCAACGCTTTTTGAAGGCAGGTTTTTATTGGCTAAATCTGAGAAAACCTTATATAGAGTTTTAAACCATACACTTCTAGTTTCTAATGGGACTGATCACCCCACTAGCGACTACCTTAGCTCAATCGTAAAGCGTGCAGCACGTACGGTTTATTACGCCAAGGCCCTAGGTTCGAAACCCACCCTGATCAAAATTTTACCTTTTTCCTTTCTTTTACCCACTTTTATTTAGAATAAACCAATCAAAGCTAAGTTTAATTTTTAGTTGGCGAGTAAAAAACCATTATCGGATTCAAAAAACCATTGCTGGGTAAAAAACGGCTGGCCCCCAACCCAATCATTATTAATGGGCCAGCTGTTTTCTACGTCTAATAACCGTTCTCAAATCCCAGGTATTGCCACTGCGGTAGCCTTAATGCTTAACGATGGCAGGATACGTACCCTGGGTACCGTACTGCTTAGGTACCTAGGTACTTCAATAGTGTGTAGTGGGGGAAAATGTCTTGGCAAATACATACGTAGGTAGATAGTGGACCCAAGTACGTTAAAATCACTGGCTATCATTAGGTACTTATTTAGTGACACGCCTTAGAATTATAGCACTCAACTACTCCAAGTCCCTTATCCTTTTAGGGGACTTAGTGATGAAATATAGCACGGTTGACACTGAAATCGATCCGTCGAGCCCATATTTAACAGTATCGCCTGCCGATCCTTTCCACTGCCGCCTTTGAAATCTTTTATAGAGAATTCGGGGAACAAATGCACTGGCTGTTAGTGCTGGGTCGACTAGATCAATTGCTACGGGCAGATTGGCTGGAAGGTCCGAATCTACGATCTAGCCATGTCGGCTACTGCGAAACCGATATTCTGGAGGTTTCTGCCGCCAGGACTAATTACACCTGCACTACATCAATAGACTGTAGGCACCGCCGGCCAATATATTAAATGATCGCACTCACGGGGCCGAACAGTTGATGATACCCTGGCGCGTGGGCTCGCTGCCCTGCACTAAAATTCTTAGGCTACCTAGTAAGCGTAATGGTAAGAGTGACCGTAAGGGTTGTCGCGGTACCTGGTCTGTAGTTAAGGGGGCAAAATCGATCCGCATCTTCTCGATTCCTATCGCAAGACGATTACCCCTATCGAACAACGACGAAATATAGATGATCTTACTAGCGAGGGAGTAAGGAAATGATCTAAGTCACTTCCTACTCTTCTGTTCCACAGCGCTGGGAGACCACGGTATTGGGTTCGCTACTCCCACAAGCCGGAATTCTATCTAAGACATGAGGAGGACTGAATTTTAGTACGAATTCTAAAAGAGAAGGCTTATAAGGTGGTACCTGCTCTTGCCGATATTGGTATGAATGCAATTGAAAGCGCATAAGTTGTCGAGGAATAAAATATCCTATCACCTCTCTAAACCGCTATCGTCACTTCAATCGTTCACTGATTTATGAGCTCGAACAAGGCAGTTCATCCCCTGAACGCCCTATCTGCACGGAGCAACATCGCCTACTATGCCCTGGAACTCGTCGTCACCGAGCTTGCATCAACCTTGCAAGCGATTCCCATCGGTTTGCTGAACCGCACTGGACATTCGAGAACGGATTGTAATGGGTCAACAAAACTCCAGAAGTCTAGCAGTCGGCAATTCCTCTCGGCTAAACGCAGTGGCTTTCTTACGCCGTATAGAGGAGGGCTCCCTGACAAGGAAAAATTAACTAGATTCGTTCCGTCTTGGTTATGATCGATCGTTGCAAGATCCTCACGGAAGTTTTGCGGGCTCACACTGATGATGATGTGGTAGCTTTCGTGGTTTGAGCGTTGCATTGTGGCGACCAACTTCTAAAATAAGGAAATGATAAAAGGGGAGTATTCAATCCCGAAAAAATGGTACTTCCGTAACGAGTGGAATCGCATCCTCGGTCGCCACGAGCCATCGTTGAATCCGCGCTGTGGGGACATCAAACTTAGTAGTGATGAAAATTGGATAGCCCGGCTTTCCGCTTCAGCGTTCTCTTATATGTAGGTATCTACCCCACGTACCTAGCACATAAGCAGCTAAACATTCATTTTAAGACGCGAATTAATACAGCCTTTATTTGACCTCATACACGCACAGAATACGTACTCCTTGTCTTTTCTCGGATTTTATGTGTTAGTATGTACCTACCTACCTAGTTAGATCGACCCGACCCGAAATTCGGGAACACCTGTCCACCATCAAGGGTCCCTGTACTCCCTCGCATACTACTCTTAAGCATTCGTTTGGTGTGCACCGCATTACGTGATCAAGTAATGCTAAGGCGCTTCGGAAAACACACAGCGGAAGGGAGCTGAAAGACACATGCGTCAGTACCATGAGTAAAGCGTACAATACAGAGTCAACTCACCTCTAGACCAATTACCCGTCTCTAAACTTTGGAGATAGACACCAAGGTACGGCTTATCCTTACGGTATGAAAATGACACATACGCATGGACGTAGTTCATAGAATCGTGATCTTCCTCTGGGCTGTTGATTGGGTTATTGGTTAGCATACTCTAACCAAGTTGGTTAGAAGAAAATTGACATACTAATACGCTTTGAGGCTATCCTTGTACTTTAGAGACATGCCAGTCCAGCCACGACGAGTGAAGAATATCGTCAACGCGTCTGCCACGGCCATGTCGTTCATTCCAAATACCGAGAAGTATAATTGAGGCTCTGGGACAGGACTGTCGGGTAGAAGAGTATAGTTTGCCATGGTAGGCAGTAGTTCACCGTGATCGGGTCTCGTTCCTAGCGGAAGATAGCTCTCGGGGTATGATCGCACGCCGGTAGGGATCTGAAGCAATTCCCACAGCTCTCGAATCATCTCGAAGCCGGCGATGGTGGATGGATCATTACGCCGGCCGCCTAGCGTCCAAAGATCCTTCATCGCAGGCAGCGAAACAACTCGTTCTGATATATATATCTTGATACGTGACTTGCTGGGTTCGACCAGGTCACAGGACAGAAGACGCGGGCACGCCGTACTCGACGGACCGCGAGATTCGACATACTCTTGCAGCATCGCTAGCGATAAGGATAGGTTGCTGCGCTTCCCGACTAACTTGCGAACGGAGCCAAAAATTAGTTCTTTCTCCGATTTGCCGGTGGCAACCCCTTTCAGAGCAGGATAGATGTAAGTCTTGACAGCGAAATTACTGCCTTTTAAATCGAGCGCTAATTTGTTTTGGGTCATGATGCCGGCTCCGGCTAAGGAATTCTGATATAAAGAAGTGGATTCCCGCATATCGAGAGTCAGTTCACGCTTGAAATAATCGAAATATTCAAGGTTAATGGTGGGCTGAATGGTCATCAACTTCCGCAAGCTCTCTCTAATGGCAAAGGAGTTGAACGGGTCGAGCTGCGTGCCGGTGTCCGTGCTAATGGGCTCGAAGGTATACCTAACAACCGAGTCGGAGCAATTAAGACTCAGTTCGAAGGGCGTGCCGTAGCGGGTGAGAACACTCAGCCAACGTTCCCGGTCATTTGAGGGGTAGATACCCAGGAATGGAATTACATGCTTCTTGTAGATAGCGAGATGTTTGTATTGGGCGTGTACGTCGTAGTTAGCGATTTGTAGCATTTTAGTAAACATAGGCGCGGTGCTATGCCACCAGAGTCTCTGGTCTTCATGGGAGAAGTCGAAAGCATCACTGAGAGCTTTGTACACTTCTTGGTAGGATGCGCTAGGATCTTGGCTGGCGAACATCTTGATTGAAGATGATGGTTCGACTTGATAGTGAGCGGTTTTCTGCTTTTATATGCTTTCGATCTTATATATAGGTACCTATGGTGCGAAGCAGGTAGGTAAGTATTGCGGTAGACACCTTGAAAAGGATCTTATTTGAACTTAACTCATAGTACAATTAAGCGTATTCCAATTATTACTTACCTACTTACCTTACTGAGTCATGTAAATAGGTATTCAAGTGATATGAGACTTCTACACTGCTTGCTCCCGGTTAATGCACTTGTAATATACCGAAGTCACGGATAGGATGAAAATGACTGGGTAGCATTCGTATCAAACAGTTAGGATGGCTCACCGAAGCCTTCCCAAATAGTATAAGAAACGGCCACGCATTCCTAGGTAAGTGTTCATTCAGTATCCTGGTATAACCTGCTTACGATGAAAGTCTACCGACTAATGACCCCTTATGTGTATCATTACCATCCCTTGCGTCACTGGGAACCTTTATTCTAATCACAAACAATGTGCATGGAATTATATTAAGCTTGATTTTGCTAGAACGTTTAAACTCATTTTCCTATTATATTTGGAAGCGTTTTTAATCATGAGTGTTGTAAGGGTCCAGCCTCATTACTTATAGTTACGAACCCAGTTGTCCGGATTGTGCGTTAAGTGTAAGGTCTCGCACAGTCCTAAGTGGTATGATTAAAGTTGTCCATTTCAATTAGGTATTTTAATTACGTACCTACGTGTTACTGATGTCAGGTGGAGGGTCTAAGTCTTATGGAGAAACCGGAGCCCTTTCTTATTTTTGGGCTTATTATGAAGAAGAGGCCGTGGCAAACATATACATATGCAAATAGGAACTCACTCTTCAATTTCCTATCACCAGCGCAAAAACTTGACAGTATATTACGCTTCATATGTGAATGCTAAAGAGAGTATGGAAGTTCACCTGTGGGCTTTGTTTTTCAACTCGGATTTATCAACTGCGCACACGGCTACGCAGGAGAACAAGACGTTTTTATACCATAAACTGATCGTCTAGAGTCGGCCAGAGCCCTGAGTTTGACGCTGAGCATATATCAAAGCTTGCTGGAGCGTATAAGTTTTATATCACCGTCCATGCCTGTCAGAAAGTCGTCCATTCAAGTGCTTTTCTTAATGAATAAACATGCTACTTTTATTGTTATCACCTGCTTCTTGATGATTGCTTAGCTAGTCAGGTTCATTCTATATGACCCGGCATCATAATAACATACTTCGGCTTCAATCAGGCGAATTTCCTAATTCTGAGATAAGACTAATGGATCGTCGTCCATGAAAGATGATAAGCGAATATAGCTCTCAAGATAGCGTTCGGCGCGTTCATCTTTGAACTTCAAAAGCTGCTCTGTCCCATACTGCAACATCCCTACTGCCCTTTGTGCTTTCAGTTGATTTATCGATATATCATAGAACCCCTGGGTATTTAAAGCAGCTAGGACGTTTTGAAAAAAGGCATCCTCAAGTTCTTGGCGATCTTCTGTATCTTGCCAGCCAGTTGGGGTCATGAATCCAAATAAACTTTCTATAAAATGGAAATTAGACCCGACTGGGAGGTAAAGGGCGCCGTCCCAATCTAACACGGCCTGAACATGACCAGACGACTCGTCGATTAAGTAGTTGAAAGGGGCGAGATCTTGATGGGTAAGAACAATCGGTAAAGTAACCAAAATAGAAAGGTGCACTGAAAGTTTGATGAGATAGGTAGAAATCCTTCTTTGAAGGGTTGGGTTGGTAAAGGCGTAATCGTTGACCGTATGAAGTATACTGTCAAGGGAGGAACAGAAATCGAAGTGGTTATTGTTAACCTTGGCACCTCGAGTCATGATCCTTGCCAGATCCAAAATGGTTGACATCTTTTTCTCAAGAGGCAGCTCAAAATCCGGAGAAGACATCAAGACGCTGATGTACGGTTTCCCTTGAACGAAAGGGGACGAGTATACATATAGTGTCTTGCACATACCGCGGAATGTGACCAGCGGTACCATAGAGCCATGGATACGGTGAGCTTCAGCAATCCCGGCAAGATCTTGCTCGGTAGTTCGAAACTGGACAACAGTATCACCAATTCCTTGAAAGGAGTGAGAACGTAATATAGTTGTGTAGCTCAAGCTTCCTTGGAAAGGGCTTGCCTCGACATCAATTCTATCGGCGGAGTTGGGATAAAGAATCGGAACCATATGGTTTAAGACGAATTGATGACAGAATTCCTCGGAAATGCCTGGTAGCAATTCAAAAAATTCAGCTACGGTAGCTCTCTGGTAATCGTCCATGGCGAAAGACTCTTTTACCCTAAGTTTACGAAGGGTTATTATGTTACTCATAGTCCTTACTTAAATTCCTTATTAAAAATTTCTTATTATAATAATTTTATTAAGGTTAATATTAATTAAGTTTAAACTTTATAAATTTTATTAAATTTTATTAACTTTTAATTTTTATAATATTTAATTAATAAAATTTATATTAAAAATAAATTTTTTATTAATTAAATTTATTTAAAAAATTAATTTATATATTTAAAAATAATTTTTAATAAAAGATTTTTATTAAAATTTTTTTTATATATATAAATTATTTTTATAATTAATAAATTTATATAAGTTTTATTATATATTAAAAATATAATATTAATTAATAATTAACCGGAATTAATTATTATATAAATTAGTTTTATTTTTTTTAATTTAATTATTTTAAATAAATTTTTTATTTATAATTAATTAATTTATTTTATATTTATTTTATTATTTAAATAATATTTTATATTTTTAATTTATTTAATATTAATTAATAATTAATTAATTATATTAATTATAAAATAATAAAAAATTTAATAATCGATTAAAAAAAATAAACCGTATTAAAAAAAAGTTTTTTATAATATTTATATTAATTTAAAAACTTTAAAACGATTAATATATTAATAAGTTTATATTTATTATATATTAAATTATAATTATTAAAGCCCGGGGTTATAAAATTATATTAATATAAATTAATAATAATAATAATTACGATAATAATTAAATTTATTAAAATTTAAAGTTATAAAATTATATTAAAATAAATTAACGGTAAAAATATTTATAATTTTATAATTATTAATTTAATATTTAAATATTTTACGAAATTATATATAATAAAAAATTAATTTTATTTTATTTTTTTTATATTTATTTTATAAATTATTTTTTTTATATATATTAAAATTATGAAATATATATAATTATATTATTTTTATATTTTTTTTAATTAACGAATATTAATTAAAATAAAGTTTAACATTAAAAATATATATATTAATAAAAATTTATAAAATATTAAATTAAATTAAATTAAATTTTTAAAAATAAATAAAGAAAAATTAATTATTTATATTATTAAAATATTTTAAGTTTATTATAAATATTTTTATAATAAATTATTTTAAAAATAATTTTAAATTAACTTTAATAAATAAATAAAAAAAAATTTATTAAAATTTTTAAAAATCTTTAAATTATAATAATTAAATATTTATAATATAATGGATTAAATATTAATAATTATAATCGTGTTAAAACATTATTTAATATTATAAAAACGAAAAAATTCTTGAAATTTAAAACGAAATAAATAAAAAATATAATTAAATATATATTTATTATATTCCGTTTATTATAAAACTTATATTTTAAAAAAATAATTAAAATAAAAACGTAAGTAATAATTTTATTTTAATTAAATATACCGGAATTAATAATTTTATTAATTTTAAAAAATATAACCCCGTAATTAATTAATTTTATATTTATAAATATAATATTTATTATTTTTATAATTATAAAACTTATAATATTAAATATTATTATATTAATAATATAAAACTTATTATAAAATATTAAAATTAAAAGTTTTTAAATATAATTTAATATATATTTAAACTTTTTAAATATAATATTAAAAATATTATTTATAATTTTAATATTAATAATATTAAACGTATAAAAAAAAGTTAAAACGAAATAAATTAAATTTTAAAAATATAACTTCGAATAAAAGTTTATATAAATAATAACGGTTAAATTATAATAAAATTTATTAATATTTAAATTATTTTCGATTAATATTATTAAATAAATAAATATATTAAAAATAATATCGTAATTATATTAATAATAATTAATATTATATAATAATTTAATAAAAGTTTTAATTAATTTTATAAAAATATATAATAACGATAAAATTAAATTTAATAATAATAAATATAATTTTTTAAATAAAAAATTAAAAATCTTTTATAATTATATTAAGAAAATTAATATATTAATATATATTTAATTATATTATAAAAAAAAAATTAAATTTTTAAAAAATAATTATTCGAATAAAAAACTATTTTTATATTAACGAAAATTAATAATTATATATATTAAAATAAAAAAACATTAATATATTTATAATTATAAAAAATAATTTTAATATAAGTTTTTTTAAAAGTTTAAATATTTTAATTATTAAAATAAAATAAATATATAAAAATATATAAATTAATTATATAAAACGTAATTAATATAATATATAAATATTAAAAATATTAATAATAATTTAATATATTAAATATAATAAAAAATAATTAATATATAATAAATTAAAAATATAATAATAAAAATAAAAAATAAATATTATTTTAACTTTATAAAAATAAAAAATAATAAAATAATAATTAATAACGTAATAAATATAAGATACAATTTTTTAAGAAACAGGAAATCTAATACGCCCTGTGTTAAGGCCACTTGGAAACCTGGCGGAAACCCACGTGGTTAGGGTTAGGGTTAGGGTTAGGGTTAGGGTTAGGGTTAGGGTTAGGGTTAGGGTTAGGGTTAGGGTTAGGGTTAGGGTTAGGGTTAGGGTTA
>MU403173.1:0-132749 GCA_022695765.1 Annulohypoxylon moriforme
AATTTAAATATAATTTTAAAAGTAAACCTTTATATTATATTAATTTTAAAAATATTCTTTAATAATAAAAAAGTTTTATAATATATAATATTCCTTAAAAATTTATTAATATAATATAATTAATTTATATATTACAAATTTTTAATTAAAATAAAAGATATAAATAATAAATTTAAATTTAATAAAAAAAATATAATATTTTATATATATATTTAAAAAGTATTAAATATTTATAATTTTTATAAATTATAATTAAATAACATATATTTAAATATAATTAATTTTATATTAACTTTTAATTAAAATATTTTTCTTTGTTTATAACGATTAAACTAAAAGAATAATAATAAATAAAATGAAAATATTAATTTTTTTATTAATAATTTAAATAAAAGTATAAATATTAATGCCATTTTTTTCTTTTATAATAACTCGGGCATTTTAATAATGAAATTCGCGCCGAATAATTATTTTATAATATATATATATAAGAATAATATATTTAAAAACTTTTATTTAAAAGTAAGTAATAAAGTATTAATTTAATAATAATATAATTATATATATTTTAAAAAAAATATATAATATTAATTAAATTTTAAATGTTAATTTATTAATAAATAACTTTTAATATTAAATAAAAAAGTTAAGGAATTTTAAAAACATTATTAAAAATATAATAATAAAATTAATAAATATATTAATAAAAAAATTAATTATATTTTTTATAAATTATATTAATTTATTAAATTATATATTTTAAATAAAAAAATACTTAAAGAAAATATTTTTAATTATATATATATAATTATTAATATAAAAATTAGAAAGTAAATAGTTATTAAATAAATGATAATTAATTTAAATAAAGGCATGAAAATCTTTACACGTAATAAGGTTAAAATAAACCGGTTATTTAAAGAATTTTTATATTTTAATTTATTTATTAATTTTAATTAAAATATTTAATATAATAAAGAAAAGGTTTATAATAAATATTTTTTAATTATAAATATAATTAAATATAATTTAAAAGATTAAACTTTATAATATAAAATTATTATTAAAAACCATATAAAAATTTATTATAATATATTATAAAACTTAACTTATATAAATTAATATGGTTATATATATTAAAATATCACGTTTAATAATATTATCATTCATTAATTTAATATTAAAATTAATAATAATTAAAAAGTAATTATTATTAATTTTAAGAAAGTCATTTAAAAACTTTTTAATATATTATATTATTTTAATTTTATTTTAAACTTAACTTTTAAAGTTAATAATAATAAATATTTTAAAAATATTAATATATTTTTTTAAACGTGTTAATAATTTATTAATTAATATATATTTATAATAAAAATAAAGCTTTAAAACTAAATTATTAAATAAGTAATTAAAAAAAATGAAAAGAAATAATAAAATATTTTATTTAATATGTTAATTATAAATATATTAATTATTTTAAAAAATTATTATATAAAAAACTTATAATTTTTAAACATGATAAATTTAATATTAAAAAAGTTTTAAAATAAATAAAAAAAAAAAACATATAAAAATATTATAAAATTATTTTTTTATTTTTTTAATATAAAACATTTAAAATCTTATATTAATTATAATATTTTATATGTTTATTAAAATTATTAAAAAAAAAAAAAAAGCTTTAACATTACATATAAAAATATTATTAATAATTATATCTATACGTTTAAAATATATTAATTATAATATTAAAGGTAAATTTTATAACTTTTAAATCTATTATATTAAACATTATTTTAAAGATATTAAAGTTTAAAATAATAAATGTTATAACGGATAAATAAATAAATATTTTTAATAAAAAACTTAATGTTTAAAATTTTTTTTAATTATAATTTTTTATAAAATTCCATTATATTTAATATAATTAAAAATTATTAATTATAAAAGTTAAAAATTATAACTTTTAAAAAAACCACCTTTTAAAATTAATAATTAATTATATATTTATTATTAATAATATTAAGAAAATTATCATATAATAATTAATAAAATAATAATATATAAAAGTTATAATTAAAAGTTTAAAACATTTACTTACAAATATATAATAAAATAATAATAAATAAATATTATATTAATTTTAAAGTTTAATAATAATTATTTTATTATATTTTTATATATTTTTATTATATTTTAAATATTTTAATTATTAAAAAAAAATATTATATAATATAATTTTTATTTTTATTATATTATTTAAACTTATTAATATATATTTTAAATTTTTAATTATAACTTTTATAATTAATTATTAATTAAATTAAAATAAATATTTTTTTATTTTTATATATTATTATTTTTAATATTAATATTTAATTTTATTTTATATTTTTTTAATTTTATTATCTTTAATTTTTATCCATTTAAATATTTATTTATAATGTAATTTCTTAATTTAATACCTCCATTTATATAACTACTTATATTATTTTATATTATAAATGTTATTATAACGGTTTAAATTATTATTCCAAGTGTTTATATTATATATTTAAAGTATTTTATAAATTATAAATTATTATTTTATTTTTTTATTATAAATAATAATAACATTAATTATAATTTAGTATATTTAGTTTATTATATTATAATAAAGAATATATAATTTAATAAAAGGTTATTTTATTTCATTAAATTTTTTTTTTTTAATGTTTTTTATGTTTTTATCCCTTATAATTATATATTTTATAAGTTTAAATATTATTTTTTTATTTTAAAATATTTAAAAAGTAAATTTATTTCTTATATTATATATTTAATTATTATTAATTTTTTATTTAATTTAATATTTTATGATTTTTAATTTTAATTATTAATTATTTCTTTATGGTAATTTATTAATTATTTAAAATTCGTTTAATATTATTTTAATGTTTATTTATAAAATATTAATAATATAAAAAAAGCTACATTTATAAATATTAACTTGTAATAAATATTATTAAGTTATATAAAATTATTATAGTTTATAATAAATATATTTTATTTTTAAATAAATTAAATAATAGTTTAATTAAAATAATATAAATAATTACGTTTAAAATATTAATTATTAACTTATAATTAATAATATTAATAATAATATAATATTTTATTTTAATATTTATTTTATATTTAATTAAAAAAAATTTATATTATTTTTAAAATATATAAATAATAAATATAAATTAATACTTTATTTTTTTTATTTAAATCCGCGGATATTTTTCGAACATAAGTAATGATATAATTATAAATGTTTAAAATTTTATAATATTACTTATAAACATTTATTTACTTAATTTATTTAAATTATTTTAAAAAATAATATACTTTAATTTTTTAATATTAAGAAAACTTTTTTTAAAATATTTATTCGTAAATTTAACTTTATTAATTCGTTACTTATTATAATATTTAAATTAATTTAATTAACCTTTAAAATTTATTTATATAAATTAAATTTTAATAATTATTATAATAATAATAATAATTTTATTTATATAAAATATTATTAAACTTATTTTATTAATAAAGAAAAAATAATTTATTTAATTAATAAAAAAAAAAGTATAAATTTATATAAAAATTAATTAAATAATAAAAAAGAAATTAAAGAATAATTATTAAATTATAATTTAAATAAATATTAACCATTTTTTTTATTATTTTTAAATGTTAATTTTAATTTAAATTTTATTAATAATATTTTAATATAGTTAATATAATTTTTTAATTTTTATTTTAATTTTATAAAAAAATAATTTTCTTTTAAATTTTAAATATAATATTAATATATATACGTTTTTTTATATAATAAATTTAATAAATTATAATTAAATATTTTATTATATATTAAGTTTTAAATAAATGTTAAATCTTAAATAAATCTTTATTAAGTTTTAATTAAGTTTTAATTAAGTTTTAAATAAATTTTTATTAAATTTTAAATAAATTTTAAATTTTTAATATATTAATATATTAATTTATTAAATATTAAAATTAATTAATCATTTATTTTTAATAATTAATTAAATAATTTTATTATTAATTAATTTATATATATTTTATAATTTAATAATTATTTTAATATAAAAATAATAAATATATATATTATATATATATATATTTTATAATAAATAAATTAAAATAAAATTTTTTAAATAAAATATTATTTTTTTTATTTATTTATTTATAATTATATATATTATTTAAATAAAATAACTTTTAAATAATTTATATTAATTATTATTTTATATTAATTAATTTTTTATAAAAAAAAAATTTTTTTAATTTAAAATTATATATTATATTTTATAATATTTTTTTAATAATATAAACCGTTATATTCATTATAAATTATAATGTTACAACTATTATAAAATATAATATAAAGTGTAAATAATAATTTATATTATACGTCCTATATTGTATACATCTTAATACCTGAAATGAAATGGCGGGTTAGCGGATTTGGTACTATCGTCCGCCGTCTTAACCTTGGAAGCGCTACCAAACGCGGAAGCGCACGTCACAGGCCTGTGTTAGGTTCTGGGTACCTAGGTACTTAGCTAGGTACTGTCCTAGCACGTCTTTTAGCACCTGGCACCCTAGGATGATCTATGGAAGGTGGGCAGGTGGGCGGGGTGGGGTGCCCCTCAGTAAGCTGATTTCTCCGTATCTAGGTCACTCTGTTGATAAGATAAGCCTTGTTACATAATCTGCTAACAACACCCGACCTGATATTTCTCTGTTACTTCGTAATTTAAGCTACCCAGTCGTACTTGACACACCTAAAGACCAGGTAGCCTGGACGATGAACATGTAATATAAAATATAAAATAGTGCTCATATTACTCTCATGCTTGTTAATGAACCAATTTCCACATTATCAGAGGGCTAAGAGGAGGATAATTCTTACACATGTACATACTATGGACAGGTATGGGCAAAGGAGAAGCTGGTGACTAATATAATTCCCGAGTGCCCATGAATAATAAAACATGCTTTGAAATGTATGTGGCCCTTAGAATTATAGGTATTGCTTGGCGAATCTGGGGAATTCACTGCCATGATATCAGAACTTTACAGCTACTTAGCATTTCGTTGCGATCATTTAGAAACAGGAAGCAGTTGCAATCATGGTATAGGATATTGGCACGCTATCCGATAATTAAGGAGTTAACTGGTAATCTAGACGCCTGGCAGAATTCAGATCTTATTGTTCTTGAACTTTGAAGGCTATTCATATAAACCTTCAATTAATATGAAAATTCAATTTAGGTATCTGTTTAGTGTTGCCTCTTGAAGTTTGCTACCACCATGGCAACATACTAAGGACTAGGTAAATTATGTAAGGCATAAAACGCCCATTGATTGATTTCCAGGACTATGAATACATGAATGTACTTGGTATACTAGGTACCTGGTAGTCACGCACCTGCCTTGCCAACCTGGTACAATACAATATTCAAGGTAGGTGTCCCAGTTGTAGTTCCACTGCATCGATTTCTCCTTCCCGAGCCTCTGTGATAGGTACTGATTAGTGCATACCTCGTCTATATTTGATTGGTCTTTACATGGCACACAAGGTATTTCATCCGTACTTACGTACTTGAGCTACACAATTTAAGCAATAAAATTGGGCGAGGGGTAAAGTAATGATACATGGACAGGTACGAAGCATGAGGTACCGATGGTAGCTAAGGTGACGACCCACTTTTTATGGTTGAAATTTTTTGTGTGGTTCATCGCAACCAGAAACCAAAAGGCAGGCACAAAAAATCTTCAAGATCTGTCAAAAGAGGACCGGGACCCTCTCTTCTTCCTTCTTCTTTTTTTCTTCCCAACGACTTGACAACTTTATCCGCCAACTCGTCACCCAAATTTTTCACAGAAAAACAAAAAAGAGATTCAGTTATTAAGTACGACTTTCAAAGTTCGTACTTCATCTCTGTTCTCGCCAAATTCATTCAGAACCCAAAACACCAAAAAAATTCGGAAAACAATAAAAAATTCGCCTCCTACTACGAACTTCGTACTCACTTCATCTATTCCGTCCACGCACATCCATCTTCCCTTCTTACTTTCCCCCTTTGAATAGGCACCATCGTAAATCCCATACGACCTATTCATTCTCTTCCACTGTCCATCGTCTAGTATCAGCTTGAAGCTCGAGTACTCTTAGGCTTCTAGACCAGCATCCACCTTCTTTGAAGTCTTGACGGCTACCTTTGTCCGACGGATTTCATTCTCTCGAGATCATATACCCTTGATCACGAGAATATAATACCCTTGCGACCTATTTTAATTGTCTGGTGCGCATTTCTAATTTTCCCCCTCCTTCCTCCCCGCGAATTGATTGTTAAGCGCAATCTTGGTAACTAGTCTTTTTCGCACTTCACATCAAAAATAACTAATTAACCAACCAACCAATATATTCACTACTCTCATATTTTTTTTTCCATCATTTAGTCGATTCCTACTAACACTTACCCTGCGAATTCTAGTCAATTACCCTTATCGCAATGTCTGCCGCTGCTGCACCCGGCGCTGTTGACCAGCTCGCCGCTGACCTCGGCAACACCTCTCTTAACGGCGGTGACGCTAAGCCCGCTGCCATCAACACCAATGTCGCCCCCGACGCCCAGGGCGACGAGGGCGATGCTGCTGGTGCTACGCCCAGCTCTGCTCAGACCCCTCACCCCGCCGCATCTGCTTCTCTCTACGTCGGCGAACTTGACCCCTCTGTCACTGAGGCTATGCTTTTCGAGTTGTTCTCTCAGATAGGTTCTGTTGCCTCGATTCGCGTCTGCCGCGATGCTGTTACTCGCCGCTCCCTCGGCTATGCCTACGTCAACTACAATACGACCGCCGATGGCGAACGCGCCCTCGAAGAGTTGAACTACACCCAGATCAAGGGCCGCCCTTGCCGCATTATGTGGTCTCAACGTGACCCCAACTTGCGCAAGAGCGGACAGGGCAATATCTTCATCAAGAACCTCGATGCCGCCATCGACAACAAGGCTCTTCACGACACTTTCGCCGCTTTCGGCAACATCCTCAGCTGCAAGGTCGCCCAGGATGAGCAGGGCAACTCTAAGGGTTACGGTTTTGTGCATTACGAGACTGATGAGGCGGCTGCGCAGGCCATCAAGCACGTCAATGGAATGTTGCTTAACGAGAAGAAGGTCTACGTTGGCCATCACATTCCCAAGAAGGACCGCCAGAGCAAGTTTGAGGAGATGAAGGCTAACTTCACTAACGTCTACGTCAAGAACATTCACGTTGACGTTACCGATGACGAATTCCGAGAGCTCTTCGAGAAGTACGGAGACGTTACCTCGTCATCTCTAGCTCGCGACCCAGAGGGCAAGTCCCGCGGCTTCGGCTTCGTCAACTATACCACCCACGAAAGCGCTGCCAAGGCAGTTGAAGAGCTAAACAACAACGACTTCCACGGACAGGATTTGTATGTCGGTCGCGCACAGAAGAAGCACGAGCGCGAAGAGGAGCTGCGCAAGTCCTACGAGGCCGCCCGTCAGGAGAAGGCCAACAAGTATCAAGGTGTTAACCTTTACATCAAGAACTTGGATGACGATGTCGACGATGACAAGTTGCGCCAGATGTTCTCGGAATTCGGCCCCATTACTTCGGCGAAGGTCATGCGGGACACTCTCACCGACTCTGATGACGAGAACAAAGAAGGAAAGGACAAGGAGAATCAGAAGGATTCTGGAGACGAGGAGAAGGATGATGGTGAGAAGAAGGACAAGAAGTCCGACAGGAAGCTTGGAAAGAGCAAGGGTTTCGGATTTGTGTGCTTCGCAAACCCCGACGATGCAACGAAGGCTGTGGGTGACATGAACCAGCGCATGATCAACAACAAGCCGCTATACGTCGCACTCGCCCAGCGGAAGGATGTTCGAAAGAGCCAGCTTGAGGCTAGTATCCAAGCTCGCAACCAACTTCGAATGCAGCAAGCTGCAGCGGCGGCCGGTATGCCCCAGCAGTACATGCAACCTCCTGTCTTTTACCCTCCTGGCCAGCAGCCTGGATTCCCTCCTCAGGGTGGCCGTGGCATGCCCTTCCCCGGAATGGGAATCCCAGGTGCTCAGGGTGGTCGCCCTGGCCAGTTCAACCCCAACGCCTACGGAGGCCCTCAAGGTGGCCGCGGCGGTCCCATGCCACAGCTTCCTCCTAACATGTACTTGCCCGGACAGTTCCCTCCTGGCGCACCGTACGGCCAACCTGGCACCCCGCAGTTCATGGCTGCAATGGCACAGGTACAGCAGGCTACCCTCGGCGGTGGTCGAGGTGTTCCGGGCGGCCGCGGACCCATTCAAGGAATGCCGGCTAACCTGGGCATGCCAGGCGGTCCGGGCGGACTTCCCGGTTATCCTCCCAACTCGCGACAGGGCGGTCCCGCGGGCCGTGGCGGAGTTAACCAGCGCAATGGCCAAGGAGGACAGTTCCCTCCTCAAGGCGGACGAGGCGTTCCTAACCAGCAGCAGGTCGGCAACGCCCCCAACCTACAGCAGGATCTGACCCCTACCTCGCTTTTGCACTCGCAGCTGCAGGCTCAGTCCAGCAATCCCGGTCAGCAGAAGCAAATGCTCGGTGAACTTATCTTCCCCAAGATTTCGAATATCCAACCAGATCTGGCAGGCAAAATTACTGGTATGCTTCTGGAAATGGATAACGCGGAACTTGTCAACCTGTAAGTTGAAATCAAGAAGTCCTTATTGTTTGCGAGATTACTAATATTCTACAGTATTGAGGATGACAACGCACTGAGAGCTAAGGTCGACGAGGCCATGGCTGTCTATGATGAGTATGTGAAGGCTCAAGTTGGTACCGATGGGGATACTGGAAAGAAGGATGACAAAGCCGAGGAGAAGGCATAAGCGATAATACGCCTGCCGTACTCTTCGCGACTTCTTCGTGGGACCTTTAGTCCTCTCCGAATTTCCCTAAACACTTTTGATGATTCGGGGGTTCGGTTTTTCTTTTTAACGACGGGTCTCGGAAAAGTTATGACGTTGGTGGTTATGCGTCCAGGTACGGACGATTCGGTATTGATTTCTGCATTCCTTCCCGCATCTCACCCCTTTATGCCTTCTACGACCCTTATGTCCCTCACGTCCTTTATGTCGAGATGGATCTCTTCAATGTCTAGTTGCTATCGCATCTAGAATCCGACTCGGGGGACGCTCTTCCCATACGATTTGCATGTATTGATAGACTATTTGCTCCTCACTCAGAGCACTCACTGGCCGGATGCCAGGGTTTCGGTCATCAGGCGTTCGTGGTCACAAGTCGGTCAGCCTCGTGGTAAAGTAACCTGGCACCGAACGGAAATCTGGCGGCACCAATGATTCTGACACAATACCCCCTTCAGGTTGCCGAATAGGACACATCCAGAATGAAACAGAGGTTATTCTAAATAGGAACTTCTGATAATGAACAAATTGCTTTTGCACAATCTTGGGCGTACTTGTCGTTTCTAATTATATGAGATGCCCCACAACATGATAATGCTATGATGGCTTTTTCAATTATTGAAGCCAAGATATAGGAGGTAGGTCGTAGTATACTAGGTACGTGTGAATGTACTTATCTAGTCATTCCTGTTATTTTCGCTAATCCAGGTATTTATCACACCACACCTGCAGGTGGGTTGTTTGACGGAAGCGACTTGGGAACAGCCGCCGCTACGCTGCACGGAATGTCGATGCCGGTATCCGCGCCGCGCCATGAGCGGATACAGAGGCTGAAACTATGAATTACTTACAAGGTAATTATTTAGTGGCTCGGTATTGATAGATATAGGTTAAGTTGCAGGATCCCACGACGTGGCTACAGTCGTAGTCTGGCACTCAAGGATAAAGACCACGCGTCATTGTAGGGACGTAGATGACCATGCAATCGTGCCAATTAAGTAGGGTTTCCATCAGATTACTGGCCGTAGGTGATACCACCCTCTGCGCTGTTGCGATCGCTACACTGGTGTTTTGCAGCCGCCCTATGCTTGTTCAACCCGGACAGGCCTGGGAAGAGGGAATGACGAAGGTGGGAGACAGGGTACCTAAGTGGAAAGTGAACAGGGACGCTGACGCCGTAGAGATCGTCAGCATTTGTTAGGTCGAGGTAGCTATTATATATGCCAAGACGATTATCTCCAGCCAGAGGAGCAGTCTAACCAACCATCAGATTTTCCATTACCTCAAAGAATGAGAAGTTCCTTTCTCTATCTTCCCCGAACCCTCCCTGGCCTGCATGTAGGACTACGGACAAATAGATATGTAGGTGTATGTATTTGGTCCTCTATGCTGTGTAATCTAAACGAAGCACATTGTTTGCGCTTGAATAATATGACTTGTTGCCGTTACAATTCTTCGATTGTTGGGAATTCGTCTTGTGCTTACCTATCCTTAGGCTTCCCTTTTGGAGTTGAGGTCGGTCATACAGACAACAAACAATCTGCACTACGTTCCTAGTAGGTATGCAATTACGAAGCACTTACCAACCGAATCCTTTTATAACAGTTGGTATTCCGTACGCATGTATGGATTGAGGCGATCAGCCGGAAACGCCCGACGTGAGACGGGAGTTGATAGTTTACTTGGAGGGAGTTCTAAGGCAAAAGAAAAAGAGGACGGATTTTTATATGCCACCTATAAAAGACTTATATGCCACTTGCTGAATCGAAGCAGAAACGTCAATGCTCCGATAACAAGCCTCTGATGCATGAAGAAATGTGTGGCTGGCAAGTGCCTGACTTCTTTTTCTTGTACATATTAGCATTGTCTGATAGGGTGATCTTGTACTGAGATCGGATGTCGCATGGATTACAAAGTATCCAGTACTTCATATTAGGCGTAAGATGTGATATATTGACTACCTGGCTAGAAGTATTGTGGTACACGATATTATAGCATCGTGGATTCCCTAAACCACCCGAATTATACTTTGGCTACCTTATGTACATAGGCGTAAGTATTAGTACATCAAGTTGACCTGTGCTTTTAGTAAGGCAGGTCCTACGCACATGTATTCCGTACTGTCCAATTTTTTTTCTATATCAACAGTACTACTAAAGGAACAACTCCCAACGTCGCATTCGAAGAAAAACAATAAAGGACACAAGTAAAAACAGGTCTAATTCTTATTACTATTAAGAAATGACCTAAAGCACCGAACCAAGTTCAACCAACCAAAGAAAAAAAATACCTAGTCTCGGGTTCCACCTTTGCGACCTGCGACCGGCGACTAATTCTGCCAGTTCCCCATCTCTTAACGTCCAATTCCTTCTGGACTTGACCCCCCTCCCTTTTTTAAACCATCACGGTCATCAAGTCAGGTTCATACCTTTGACCTCTTCGTTTTTTGCACCTAACGGTCTTGGCGAACAAGGCAGTGAGGCCTCCTAGTTCCGAGTTCCGTTTTTACGTAGTACCTGTTACTCAGACTCATACTAGCTCGAACTCTGTGGCATACCTGGGTTGCTCTTGAGCAGTGAGCACTGTGTTCGTTTCCCTACCTGCCTGGTAGTATCCCCAGAATATCGAATTCTCTTCTTTTTCTAGGATACTAAAGATCCTACGCTAGGACCCACATCTTCTCTCAAATACGACGACTATTCCACTTATCATTCTTTTCCTCTATCATCGACCAGTCTTAACTTGGCCCCGTTTCCCCAGTTCCAGCGCCTGCCTGAACTTTAAAACCCCCAAACCTTTGGCTGGTAGCCATGAGCTGAGGGTTCTAAGTCCAGGTCGAGATAAGAAAGCAGAAACAAGAAGGGTCCTTTTTGAAACACGATGATCATATTCCGTCTACATCGAAGACGCCCGACTATTATTCCACGATAGCATCAACCCAACCCGGCGTTTCTCGATTAACAGTACTTCTCAACTGTTCTATAGCCCTAAAAATTCATCAAATACCTGACAAGGGTTCCCGCCGAGACCTAAAGTCTTCTTCTTTACCAAGCTAATTACGAATCAACACGTAAGAGCTTGTCACTTGACGTAGCTTCCTCGATCTTCGACTCACGAATCGACGATTACACATTCTAACCGTATCTACACTACCTACACTCCCATTGATAGAGCAGCTATTACAGTGACTTCAGCATGTCTAACAGGAAGCTTATGTCGCTCGAGGCCGCCCTCGAGGAGGAGCGGAAGGAGGTCGAGAACCTCATTGCGATGCAGCCAAGAAGGCCTGCGTCGGTCGACCACCGATCCCCTTCACCTTTTACGAGCCCTCGATCACCTGTGCGAAGTATGCTGGACATTGGCGATAGGTCTACCAATGCGCCTCGAAGTCCTCCACCGCAAGCTCCAGTTCGTAGCATGTTAGATATCGACACTCGTCCTCTCCCGCAACCCCGAAGCATGCTAGATATAAGCAGCCCCTCTACGAACGTACCGACAAGTACGCACACATCCCCGACTCTATCCTACAAGGCCCCAGCTTCAGACAATTCCAGTCGTAATAGAAGTATGTCAGATGCTGCCTCGAATCCTGTCATAGATTTGGGCCCCAGGTCGCCACCTCCCATGAGCCTGTCCAATTCGAGAAACAATGATCCGACGTCTGCTTACAAGTTTCATGATATCCTACCGACTAATGTTGGGCAAGCTATGCCAGCGAAGCGTGGTCAAGCCAGTTCCATGCGATCAAGTTCCATAGGCGAAGCACTCCGTGGACCGGACTTGTCCAACCTGGTACTTCCCGGCGAACACGGTCGTTTTTCTAGGAAGAACAATAAGTCTAAATCGCCTAACAACCGTTTCAACTTGCGATCCAATTCACCGTTTGGAAATCCTTCGGGGCGCAATCAACAGCAGGACGTCATTACGCTAAATAATGGACAGGTGATGGATATGAACAATGCTTACCGAAAACTCTCGGACGCCAATTTACTCTACGGCGGTTCGAGCTTAGCCTCATTGGCCCGTAAGAAACAAGATAGTGAAGGGCATGGTAGAATAGAGAAGGATAATTTAAGCCCATACGGAGAACTACTACCGGACGAGAGTGACGACGATGTTGCGAACTCCTCCGATGAGGAATTGCATAGGGGCAGAAAATTAACTACGCGAGCCGAGTCACGAGATCAGGAGAGTCCTGAAGGAGGAAACACTGCAGCCAAAAGTCTGCTAGCTGCGATCGAGGATGAACGTGAGTTTATTATTTTCCACAAAATACGCCCTTGATGATCAATGTCTAACGATGTTACTAGGAAAACATGTCAATGCCACTCAGCCTCAGTATAGGTCACTTTTCGACGAACCCGAAATTACAGTAACGGGCCCCACCGGGGAGAAGGGGAGGCAGGGCAAGAGTGGTAAACCTGTGGTTCAACCATCAACTAGCTTTGACCAGGACCCTATGTCCGGGACTCAGACCCCTCTCGATCCGGAATTGGATGCCGATGTCGATGCTATCAGAGCTGCGCAAAGGTTGCAGTTATCATTAACGCCGATTATTTCTACGCCCGAAGTTCATCGCACTCTGCGCATTCTCTATCGAGGCGAGTTTAACAAAATACAGCGAGAAGCAGAGGAAGAGCACCGCCGTCTTCGCAAATACCTAGTAGCGACAGATTTGAGTGACGAATCAACACATGCCTTGGAATGGGCTATTGGGACCGTGCTTCGCGACGGCGATACGTTGATAGCGATGTACTGCATGGATGAAGAAGCGAGTGGATCAGTCGATGCCAGTAACATGGTAGCTGACGAACCAAAGGCGATGAAGGAGCAAGCGATGGCCATTAGTGCAATTTCTAAGGGGATATCAGCCAGACCGCAAAATCGTACCGCTAGTCCCGGTCCGTTTAAGATGCAAGGGTCTTCGATGTCGCCACATATCCGAGCTATTGACGGTAGTAGCAGTAACAATCCGTCTCCGGCGCCTAGTGCCCGGGGGAAGAGCAGGTTGCAGGAAGAAAGGGATCGAGCCGTACATGACATCACCGAACGAGTTTCCAAACTCCTTCGAAAGACGCAATTACAAGTCCGAGTGATCGTGGAAGTGATACATTGCAAGAACCCCAAACATCTGATAACGGAGGTGATCGATATCCTGAATCCGACGTTAGTCATTTTGGGCAGCCGTGGCAGAAGCGCTTTGAAGGGGTAAGTCAACTCCTAAACCATCTAATTAGAAACAAGTACGGTACTAATACGCATGGCAGCACACTTCTAGGGTCATTCTCGAACTATCTAGTGACTAAGAGCTCCGTCCCAGTCATGGTTGCACGTAAACGGTTGCGGAAGAAGAGCAAATACCAACCGCCACCGATGAAGCAAGTCAACAACCTGGCCAATCCGTCGGCACGAAGTCTTGAAACCGCAAGGGTTGACTAGCGAGGAACCTTTCGGCGAAGGTAATCGTGCGGACGCGTATCTTGTAGGCGATAGGAATAAAGCCCTATCATCACTAAAGCGGAGTAACAACAATGCTAAACGCGTTTATGAGGTTGCATTGACTATCCAGAACCGGATACCAAGTGCGTAGAAATAGGAGATCCAAACACGTGCTATTCGATGTAATGTACGTAATACGCAGATGGTGATGGTGTGAACTCGTACTTAGGCGTATGTACCTCCTAAGCAGGATATTCATTAGGGTGATTCTTACGAGGTTATGAAATTATCTATATTTCTGTTTGGAGCGGGTTCGTTGATTTCAAGTAGCGACGATAGCGATAAGATCAAGTCAATTCCATTTTACTCAAATCCGGAAGTGAATCATTCTGTATTTGATACTAGTAAAATATCTGTTAATATTGTCTAGTAGTAGGTAATCTTAGAAACTCTTCAACTCAGATGTAAGTGGATACCTGGGTATATCCGCCGGCAGTGGTCAGGGCAGGCCAGGGCCAGCCATCTGCGGGGTGATAAGCTAAATGCTGTGACTTGGGAACACGATAAGATTTAATGCTGCGACCTGCGACAACGTGCGGGGTACTTCCACATCTTGATCCTTGGATAGAGTATAATTATACCTCCAGTATAGGTATGCAAATCTCGTTAGATACCGAAGAGGTCAGCAGATCTTCGAGTTTGCCATTCTTACCAATAATAGGAACGCGCGAGCCGAGTGTTTATTGATGGCATCGTGTCTAACTCTCGTAGTTTGTTTTCAAAACGCGTTAAGTGCTTGCAGTTCGGAGTAAATCCGACGTCTGATTGGTGATGACAGTCGAACGATGATTCGTTCATGCAAGCACTTAAATTCAAGACAACTCATAGGGTAGGTATGAGTAGTCCGTTGACATGATTGGTCAAACAGTCATGACCTTGTTTTAACCAACGCTATTTCGACTAGGGGACGAGGGGGAGGAGAGAGGAGAAAAGAGGAAGGGAAAGAAGGAAAAGTGAATCACTGTCTCACTGTTTACCAAGATAAAGTCATCAGGGTACCTGCCTAGGAGTCATCGAGGTGAGACTTGATCAGACATTTCATGAGCAAGAGCTTCCGAGGCTTCCAAATTCAAACCCCCTTTTTGACCCATTCCTAAAACAGGCTATTATATAGCTTAGAAGTATCGACCCTTGCATTGGGTCTGTCCTACACTGACCCAAACGAAGCAAGACCATTGGCTCCCAGAAAACCTACTGCGACTTCCCGAAGGTGGGGGGTACTTTAAGTGGCAGAGTGAGAAGGAACAGCTGCAGAACCTTGGGGGGAGTTGAGATGGTGCAGAGTTTCCCAGCCTCTCAATTTCGCATTCCTGTTCATCTACTTTCCTTCTTAACAACTTCTTATACGAATAGTTATTCTTTTCGTCGCCCAACCTGATTGCGCTTTGAAACCCTTTGGGCGCATCGATTTTTTGCTTATTTTATTCAATCCATTGCCCTAAAAAATTGTTGATTGTTGTTGGGGGAATATCAGTTATCCACTTACGGATCTTGTTTGCGCAACAATTATCGTATGATAAGATCGCAATCGCAATCGCAAGCCATACTATACCCTTGACATCAATGGATATGGGTAGCTAGGCCAGGTGCATTCACACATCCATTGCATAGCACTTGAGCTCATTACCAGCCCGTTTTATAAGTGCGCAAACTTTATCGACGACCTACATCAAGGAATCGGGTCAGGTCGGGTACCTTCGACCTGAATTTCGAGTGTTAACCTAATATTCATCACCTACTCTTAGCTTACACTCACATACCTGCATCACTATACCTGTACTTCTACTTCTACTTCTACTTTAGCTTCTACTTTAGTTTGACCTCACAAACCGGTCTTCTAGCCGCCGCTCGAAATATACTCGATATTATAACTCTCGAGACAAGAGTGAATAACCAAGACTCGAGACGGCCTTTTGACCTTGACTGGTCGGTCGTTTCCGATCTCGATGCAACCTCTGGTGTCCGTTGAGACTCACACTCATATATCACTTTTCAGTATCACAATTGCACCTAGTACATTCCTCGCTGCCTTAGCATTCACTTTTGTCTTTCTCTACACATATCTTGTTTCTGTGGGTCATATACCACTGCGGAATATTGTACCTAAACGTTTCCCCCGCCTGTCCTTTAGGACTTCCTCCATCGTACCTCAGCGATCAGCGATTGAAGAGCTGCGACGCCATAAGGCCTTACCAGCATTGCCGGCGCCGGTATCTGAAATTGATTTGGAAAAGTCCCTTGTCAAATTAACTCGACAAACACCAAGCCACCACCAATCGTTGACGTCAACTCGAACTCTGCGCTCATTCTTTTCCCTGCGTGCCAGACCAGCGCTTCCAAGCCCAACACCAGATCCGAATTCAAATCCGAGTATACTTGCTATCGAAGGGCCTGGTACCCAGCCCCCGCAAGAGCATGACATCGTCCCTTTATTCAGACGCCAGCATAGACGAGAGAAACTTCGCAACTCCGATGTCTCCTCCACTGCAGAAACCGTTCGAGTATCCAGCAGCCCACTCAGGCTTTGGCTTCTCGGACGAGGATCACGACCTACAAGACGAGAGCGACGACAATCTAGACGAAGCGTCTCTGTCCAACGGTAATTACAGCCCTCCGGCATGGAGAAGGTTAGAGAATGGCGATCGGTGGTACGGCAATTGGCGCGAGAGTAGGGATATTCTGGGACGCTTTGAACAACCGCGGCGCATGGGCACCAATCACAACAATAGCATCTTTCAGAATGACATCTTTGAGGCGGCGCGTAGGACACGTTTGCCCACAGGAAGTCTAAGTCCTGAAAAGGGAGTTACGCCAGACCCCGGCGCACCCAATGAAGATGATACTCTCGTTAAGACAAAGAGCGAGCCGCCTTCAGATAGAAATTTAAATCGGGGAACTAATGCGATTGTTTCCATGTCACCCGATGTCGCCAGTGACAACTGTACGTTTAGGCATTAATGGGTCTAGTCAGGCAGGGATGCTAACTTCAATACAGATATTCGACTAGCACTACGTGCCGATATTCAACAACGAACAGAACCCATCGAGGCTGCTGTGAATTTCATACGAGATAGGACCAAGATGATTACCAAGTCATGGGGAAACATCATCCTCTCAGTCCTCGTCGCGATTCTGTCCATGACCGCAATCAGGTCATTGTTTCAACCTGTTCCGCCGCGACCATCGCCTGATTTAGTCAAGGTAGCGGGTATTGCGCGCTCCTTCGAACCATTGATCTACTACTCGGAGAACGGCGTTAACCAGGTTGGAGATCTTCAGGCGACTGGCATTGCAGTATGGGATCTTGGAGAGAGTGTGCGACAGAGTAACATGACGTCCGCGCCCATCATTACCAAATCCCTTGATGATCTATCAGATAACCTAAAAACTTTAGCCATCGAGCTCACCAAATTTTTCGCCAGCGTCGACGGTGATATTGACAGCATACTGATTGTGATGGACTGGGCGCGACGCGAGTTAGGTCAATTGCAGGATGTTCGAAGTCCACCGCTTTCCATAGCTTTTGCCAACATTCACAACGTGTTTTGCGCGATCGGAATCCTTGAGAATCCAGCTACGGGAATGCCGACACAATTAGGCAATGTAGCGACGGCGATGTTTGGCATGTCGCATCCACAGAGAACTCGCATTACTCTACAACGCACATTTACGGAGTTCTTATCGGTTCTTGAAGAGGCTATCGAGAATGAGCTGCAGCACTCACTAGCGCTCTTCGGTCTTTTTGAAGCTATAGACCGGCAGTTCTTAAACCTAGCGCGCGTCGTGGTGCGCGAGTCGTCGCAGCAAGACGAGGAACATGCCGACTTCCTTTCGTCACTATGGACGCGCATCTTAGGACCAAAGGCGAGCGAAGTCAAGAAATACGAGCGAAATCGCGATCTGCTTCAGGATGTGCGCGAGAGGACGGTGCGGAACAAAGGGGTTTTGCTAGAACACAACGGCAAGCTACTCAGCCTCAAGGCGAATCTCGAGATTTTGAGAAGAAAACTCGTTTCGCCGCTAGTAAGAAGTGTCAATTCGAGCACGCTCACGCTCGAGGAGCAGATCAAGGGCCTCGAAGATGTCGGCATATACCTCGAGGGTGTGCGTTCGAGGCAGAAAACTAAGCTTATAGAGATGATATATGGAAGTAATAGCGGCAGACCTGGTATACCTGGAGGACCAAGGTTGATTGATGAATACGGACGTTAGGCTGGATGGAATTGGGTTGGAAATAAGAGTCTTTCGGTCAACAGGGACTCGTGATCCCTTCAGGTTTATTGGAGTCATGGAGTTAATGCTTCTCTTGCAGGTGAGTCGACACTTCGTTGCGTAAGTCTTCTCTATCGCTTCGAGGATTTGTCAGTATTGACTTGAGCAGATCACACAGGATAGACGCATACGCAAGATAAACTTGGGAACTAGGATGCGGTGTATGTAATGTATAAGCGTGTACAGGTACTTGTATTGGTTGTTCGAAAGCATCCACGGCATGCACGGAATTGGCGTTGAAACTTGTTTACAAAGTCTTGATGACTAAAGCGAGACATTGAAACTATTTTTAAAGCATCGTTTTTAAGTAATGCTACTCTCCATGTGCTTAATAACTCAGCTAAAGATTTAAATATGGGCGATTATCGGAGACAGGGGTAAATATAGGTAGGTACCTACTAGATACTATGTAAGGACCGCTATCAGACTGATCGGATATAGCACTGGATCGCCGAAAAGGCACGTCAGTCCTCCGTGAAGGAAAAAAAAAAGTGGTAGTAATCTCTTGTTTACCCACCTTACTACTTCGCATGCGGTCATATTTTAGCCCACCGGTGCATCGACATATGCTATCCCCCCTAACTACGTCGATAGCCCGGGAATCTCTCGGGGAAACAAGGACCGCTTATCAAAGAATTCCTATGTAGGCCAAGCTAAACTCCGTTGTCGATGTCGTGCCATTCTTCAACGCTCCACCCGGCCGTACTGGCTTACCTATCATGGCTCCAGTCACGCCAAACGCCGATGAAAAAACGTTTTGTTTTCGGAGGCTCCATTCGGCCCACAGTGGAATAAATTCTCGCGGCCGATGGGGCCCGGTGAAAAAAATGGCGATAGAGGTGTTTACATGGTGCGGTTGTGGAGATAGGTTCAATCACCCTATTTTACTTACCCAATTATGACCCCCGGAGAGACATTCAACTGTTTCGAAGGTCTTCTATTTCCAACCTGATTGCAGATGGCGGGCCGCAGGTTACGTCAGTTCCGGCGCCGTTTTACACCACATGCGAAGCTATGTTGCGAGTATATATAGCCCACAGGGGGCATCGTCGTTGAGGGAGATGCTTGGCTAGGCATACATGGGAAGCATCGATAATACGGAGACTTGATAGGTCGTACATATATGCAATTATACACCGGGCAACAGTCTGCGAGTTATCACTATTCGGTCTGATCCTGCGCGCATTCCTAGCCTACTACAGGTTAGATCGTATATATAAAATACCATTTCGAGTACCGTGGTCGCCAATTTCCAAGCCTATTTCTTCGATCCTTGAGGAACAGGACAACTCCTATCTATCTGTTTGAGATAAACGACTCTATTCACGACAACTCAGCGACGCTTAACAACACTTTTACCCCTAACCCAGCAATGGCTACCCAAAACAAAGGCACCGTCCTCGTCACCGGTGGCGGTGGCTTCGTCGGTGGACAAATCGTCCGCGAGGCTCTCGAGTCGGGATTCTCTGTACGTCTGACCGCGCGATCCGCCTCCTCCGCCGCCCGCACCGTCGCACGCTTCCCATCGTACGCCGCGTCCCTCTCCACGGCTATCGTGCCGGACATGACTGTCCCGGAAGCATACGAGGCTGCGTTCGCGGACGGCGCGATCACGCACATCATACACTCAGCCTCACCCTTCAACCTCGCCCCAGAGGACAACGTGCGCGATCTCCTGGACCCGGCCGTCAAGGGCGCCACCTCGATCCTAGAAGCCGCGCTACAGTACGGTGGAGGAAAAGTCAAAACAGTCGTAGCGACGAGCTCGTTCGCCTCGGTCATCGACTTGAGCAAGGGGTTTAGAGAAGGATACACGTACGACGAAAAGGACTGGAACCCGGTGACCTGGGACGAGGCGGTGGTAGCCAACGGCACCGTCGCGTATTGTGCCAGCAAGGCGCTCGCGGAACGGGCCATGTGGGAGTGGGTTGAGAAGCATAAGGGTCAGATCAGCTTTGGGCTTGCGACAGTGTGTCCGCCGTGGGTGTTCGGCCCGTACGCGCACGAGTTGAGGGATACGAAGGCGTTGAGCGAGTCGGTGCAGTTGCTCAACGCGATTGTCGATAGCGACAAGATCCCCGACTTCGATTTCGGCGGGTACGCGGACGCGCGCGAGGTCGCGGCCGCGCATGTTAGGTCGTTGGAGGTGCCGGAGGCGGCGGGGAAGAGGTTTGTGGTTGGCCAGGACTTTAGGTATCAGGCTGCGGTTGATCTTGCGAGGGAGGATCCGGAGCTGGCGAAGAGGTTGCCTATGGGGAAGAAGGGGGAGTGGATTCCTGCGTATCATATTGATGGGTCGTTGGCGACGAGGGTTTTGGGGTTGAAGTATGGTAGTTTGAAGGATACGGTGACGGAGACGTATAGGCAGTTGTTGAAGGCGAGGGAGGCGGAGGCTGCTGCTTGATTGGATAGGGGTAATTTATTGAGAAAGGGGGATAGGGGATTTGGGTTTCGGATGTTGTGGATGCAAGATCTCACAAATTTGTTATATGGGAACTAGTCAGAGCTGATCTGGGATTTAATATTTTCTTGATAACATATAAGAAGCCAAATAATAAGGGGTCGCAGTCATATATTCGTTTGTCTCGGTTCAAGAGCCACCTCAAGTTTGCTGGAAGCCATCGAAGGCATCCAGCTCAAGTAGTCCTAACCCATAAGTACCCAGCGTACCAACATAATATCCCGCTCACTGAAGGGAAATCCACCAGCTGTATTCACCGATGGTGGTTGAGGGGGGAACGCTTTCCAAGGCGACCGGAATTTCATCTCGTTCTTCCTTCTCCCCTAAGTCACGGGGAGCATACTCTACAGATTGTAAATCTGTAATCAACGGACCTATGTGTCGGTCTACAGGCACCAGTAAGTGCCCGAGCACAGGGTCTCCAGTGAACACGGATATCCCTCACCCTATGGTAGCAGACGGCACAAACGACGTGTCTTAGAATATAAGAACACATGAAAGCGATACTGTGTTTTTGCTAAAGTCTGGGCTTCATTGCTTGAGCTAGATACTGTGTTTCTGCAGAAGTAGAACCGCTCGCATCCTCCATAGTCCTTATAAGTAACCAGAGCCAAGAACGTACCCCCTCCTTACCTATTGTCTCTTGGCTTTGCGATCTAGTCACTTACCCACGTACCTAAGGGCCTACCTACGCAGTCAGCAACTCAATGATGAATCGACCGTGTCACGCCTTCTCTTGTG
The DNA here is from genome assembly GCA_022695765.1 of Annulohypoxylon moriforme. NCBI lineage: Eukaryota > Fungi > Ascomycota > Sordariomycetes > Xylariales > Hypoxylaceae > Annulohypoxylon > Annulohypoxylon moriforme. The sequence continues at coordinate 21,961 of MU403173.1, forward strand.
GATACACAACTATCGTCAGGGATGCTTGGCAATGGAAAGGTAGGTAAATGAATAGGAGTCGCCTACCTACATAGGTGAATACGTTGACTATGAACCTCATTAAGGCCGGAAAGATTATCAGTCCTTATATTTACCTAGCATTCATAAAGCTGTTGAGAAGCTTGTGGCGGTAGACATTCAAGAGAAATTACCCAGACGTCGATACTTCCAATGCAGTTATCTCTTTCAAGCCTAGCGAGTTCTGCATCAAGTTCGGTTCTTCATTTAACATTTACCCTAGGACTAACAGAGTTCAGGCTAGCTAACTACCTAGCAGCGACCTCAATATTGCTAAGTATCCCCGATTACTTGATAACAGTCTCTTTGCACCGACTTCAAGCTTCATGATCACCAACGGGAAAGGGTAGCCACTCTTTGGTATGATATACGGACGAAGCTTTAACTTGTAATCTTCACCCTGATAGGTAAGCGGGCGTACTAATAATGCTTTACGAACGACCCCCTCCAAGGATGTGTAAATAACAAAAAGAATGACGATAAGCCAGGCCTCTTTGTTGAATATTAAAGCACTGGACCATGGTTTGACCACAGTAGTACCAATCACCAGCAAATTCCATGACATGTCGATAGCACACCGGGCAGGTGATGATATACCAGATATAAGTGCACATGGTGCTACTAGTGCTGAATCGTCTTTGAGCTTTGCTATTTAATTATAGCTCTGTCGTTAATTGGCTCGCCAATCTAACGCGACAAATATGTCAGGAATACTAGATTTCGTTATCTTCTGATGTGGTAGGGTTATTTAAATACCTAATCCAGCATTCAACTTTGTGCATCAAGAATTAGTTCAGGAGCTCACTTTATATATTTTGCTCGAAATTGTAGTCTACCCAGGAACTTACTCTCGGTACCTACTTTATATGCACCTAGATGGATAACCACGTCTACAGAAGTCATGAATCTGACTCGGAATCTTGAAATCTAATACGTCAATAGTGATATCCTTTGACTACTAGGTACTCAATACCCTTAACGTGGATAAAACTCATCTTGTATTACTTTCATTTACCTAGGTAGGTCCTATGTAGGTATGCTCAGTATGACAAGCATCGCCAATCATACAGTAAAAGTCATAATAGGCTAATTTTAAGTCGTTCGAAGTCTTCATTATTCAAGGTGGGATTGTTATTCGTACTCGTGGTTTTTCTTATGTCGATATTTGCGTCCCTGAGATATCCCTAGGTTCAGTTACATAGGTACCTAATGATACACGACGACAGCATCATAAGCGGAGCCCTAGGTCGTACAACTGGGAAGTACTAACCTAGCGGATGTTAGACGTTGCAATATAGTGCGGCTCAGTTTGAGTTTACGCGAATTAGGTTAATATAGACTTCAAGGTTTGGTATAGAGTTTAAATAAGAGATAGATACTTCGCTACCTAATGAAAGTCAACCACGCTAGGTGGTTGTATGCGATTGGTATTCTTCACTTCGTCTCTTCACTTTGTTACTGCACAAAAAGATTCGCTAGTTACCTCGGTACTTGGCAAAAAAGGCGGAAATAGTGAAAACTTAATTCCCACGACGCGCAACCCGAGATGGCTCTAAAAGAAATGATGTCCATATTGGAAGTAATGGACCGGGGATCCAATGTGTAATTTGAAATTTTAGCGACCTTCGACAGCTTTCTACGGCACTGTGTGAAGTTAGACGGCGAGCGGCATGTTTAGCTGCACTAGAAATCAAGATTTCAATCTTGGACGGCTCCACTTTCTCCTGAGATAATTCACGACCGGCCTCCCTGAAATAATTAAAAAGTAAACACTTGCCAGGTGAAGTGGGCCAATCATGTTTAAATTTGGAAAACATAGGCTCACTTATGGGCCATAGCTTAGCTGCTGGGCAGCTGTAAGCTGTAACTTGGAAGTTGTCGAGCCAAGTCGGAAAGTTATCCAATGGCGCATCGGAGGCCGACAGACTCGTATTCGCAGTGCATTCAACTATGTACGTATTACTAGACCTGTCGGTCACTCGCGAAAGGATGAGATATTTTAATTGAATGGGACAGACGGGAGTAGTAAGAAGGTAAGACGACAACGGTCGACTTGCCGGCTCAACGGCTCGTGTAGTGTGTGTAAATCCCTTGGATAGCGTACTTAGCTGCTGGGCTTGCACTGTTTTTTACGTGTCCGCGCAATCGTTCCGACTCTAGCTGCAGATGCCTGCATCTTTTGATTTGCTGTTCTCGGTTGAGATTTGAGGCTGAGCGGCAAGTGGATCAGGAATACGAATTCAGGGGGATAGTGCCGGCATATCCCACTGACAGTGGAGTTCCAAGCTATTCTGGGACGAATTAAACCGCCCTGTCGGTATGAGGGATGCTGATGCGATCCGATTTTCGATCCCCTTTCCGAAAGAGCTCTTGTTCTGCTTCTAGAACTGTTGATCTCTTTCTTTTCTATTTCTTCCCTCTCTTCCCGTCTTAGATTCTACAATAGATTAATAGCTTGTCCTCCACGGTCGTTCATTCGTTATCAAAACGCCTCATCGCTGCATACCTCTTGTGGCTGTCACTCGCTTAATATTGCTACCCTCGCTTAATAACCAATAATACACTAATACAAAATGCGTTTTGCTTCCTCAGTCATCGGTCTTGCGGCTACTGCCGGTACCGCTGCCGCTGCCGTTAGTGCTGCCAACTCTGGAATCAAGGGTTTCAACTACGGTGCCTTCTTCCTTAACCAGGCTGCTAAACAACAAGCCGACTTCGAGTATGAGTTCAACCGTGCCAAGAGCCTCTCGGGTACCAGCGGCTGGACTAGCGCTCGCCTGTACTCTATGGGTAAGCTGAAATTCGTATTTGGAGTACCCCGTCAGCCACTAATACCAACCAAACAGTCCAATGGGGAACCACCAGCGATGTTATCAGCGCCATTCCTGCAGCCATTAGCACTAAGACCACCCTACTGCTAGGTCTCTGGGTGTCCGGTGGCGACCAAGCCATTGCTAACGAGATTGCTGCCCTCAAGGCTGCCGTCACCCAATACGGAACTGCATTCACAGATCTTGTCGTAGGTATCTCCGTCGGAAGCGAGGATCTGTACCGTGACGCCAGTGGCGAAGTTGGTGTGAGCGGCCCAACCCTTATCAACTACATTTCCCAAGTCCGAAGCGCCATCGCTGGCACAGCGCTTGCAGGTGTCCCTGTCGGCCACGTCGACACATACGACTCGTTCTTGAATGGCACCAACCGTGCCGTCATCGACAACATCGACTGGCTCGGATTCGACGGCTACCCATACTGGGAGGCCACCAAGCCCAACAGTATCGGTGACGCCCCTGAAAGGTTCTATGACGGATTCAATAAGACGCTTGCTCTTGCTGGTGACAAGCCTGTATATGTTACTGAGACTGGGTGGCCTACATCTGGAAAAACTGTCAACCAGGCTGTGCCCAGTGCCGAGAACGCCCGCATTTACTGGCAGGATATTGCTTGCAGCCTGATCGCTCGTGGCGTTAACTTGTGGTGGTACGACCTGCAAGAATCCCAATGGGGAACCGCTGATCCTGACTTTGGTATCTTCCCTGCCGGTGACTTAAACACGGTTCCGCAGCTCTATGATCTCTCTTGCGTAAGTCCTTCAATCTCCGCTCTCGACCACGTCAAATCGCTAATGATTTTTAGTAAATATACCGTCACAAGTATATGAATATCGCTGTAGGTACTAGGTACCTAAACATCTTGGGTTGGGCAAAGATATCTGTAATCTTGTTTCTAGAATTACTTTAGGCGTCGATACCCATCATGCTATTAAGCTTTTGAAGTATAAAATTTATTCGTTCAGTGGCGAGCCAGGATTAATTTGCCAATCTCTTTTTGTATAGAGTACCTATCTCATCTATGATATTAATGAACTGCATAGTGTGCACTACACCATTATTAATTTAACATTGCCCCGAAAGGAGGGGAGGATTCCTTAGTCGGGTCGCCTCTAGATTTTGTATGACGAGAAGCCCCTTGTTGTGTCACCAAATTCACAATTCTAGGTACCTATCCATGGATGGCTTGTGTTAACATGCCCTTCCTTTTTCCTATCTTCCTCATCAAATATACTTGAGCCGTAAAGCTAGCGTCGACTTCTGATAATCTACAGACCAACGTGAAAGCACATGTTACCTGGTATCAAATATCTAGTATCCATCGTCTAGCATTTTACATCTCAAAATACGAACTATATCACGAATCCAGTCAAGCCTCATCGTTACTCCCAATGAAACCAAGAGACAACCAGCCGGATTGGCTAAAAGGTAAATTTGGGAGCTTCAACACCTTTGTGAAGCTCAAGTTCAAATCAAAACGAAATCTCGACCTGGTGAGTCCTTATGGCAATAAGCATTTAATTATTTCAGGATGGTATCTAACTAAACTTGCCCCTAAAGGTTGCATCTTCAACTGAAAATACAACCGATACCTCTAGACCTTCCGTATCTGAACCGATAAACCAGTCTGAGGACCTTTTAACCTACCAATCGAGAAATGGGAACGACAGGCCCTCGCATATGCCACCAGTCACTTCTTGTGCACATATACAGGATCCAATACCAGAAGTAGATGCGACTACCAGTGACGAAATTGTGTGTGGTCCAAATGGACTCCCAGACCCAACCTATTTTTGGGGGGAAGCATACGAAAAGCTCGATGATAATGATAAGAAATGGTTAAATAGACACTATCGATCTCTACTAACCAGTGATAATTCGAGACAATGTGGCAGGTTTATGTAGTCAATTAACTAGAGAAGTGATGCTAATTTCTTTTGCTAGATGGCAGTGAGTCACAGCTTGGGGACGAGGCTTACGCAAAACGAATTCAAGTTTTTGCTCGGGAAAAGCTAGAGGACAGCCAAAAAGATAGTCTCGGCTTTCACATTGGCGGGAAGAACGTCGTTGTTTGCGATCAACTTAGAAAGATCCTTCATATTATCGTCTCCATCAACGACGTCGTTAAGGCCGCGGTCTCATCAGATCCTCATGCCGCTATTGCTTGGGCAGGTGTTATGCTTGTTATCCCGGTAAGTCAAGCGGGTTTACCTACCTAGTATATAATATCCCTACGTATTCTTATACTAAGTTGAGTAATTTAGGTATTAAACCAGATGATGCAGCAGCATCATTATGCCATACAGGGGTTCGAAGAGATCTTAGATCTCCTGCTCCGTTGCAGGCTTGTAGAAGAACGTATCTTCGATATTGACGGAAGCTCAAAGTATAGTAATCCTTCTACTTGTTGTCTATATTCTAATACATAGATAGGTCAAAGCTTTCGGAAAGGGAATATAACCTGACCCTTGCTCTTCGGTTAAAGATTATAGAGTTCTACTTCAACGTTTACTTATACCAAGTCCGTGTCTTGCGACATTTCAAACACCATTCACCCATGAGGGCCATTGAAGACATTGTAGGCTGGGACGACTGGAAAGCATTGACTAATAAGTTGAAGACCTTGGATATAGACATCAGGAATTACCAACACATGTTTTTCTCCGGTAAAGCCGACAGAAATGTTGAAGACCTCTTGTCTAAGACACAAGAATTACAAAAGTGTATTGATGCCAGACATGAGGTAAGACTTGACTCCAAATAATGCCTTCGCATATCATATTAACTTGCGCATATTAACTTGCGCATATTAGGTTGACGAACAAGCTTCACATCTTCGAAGTCTTCCTGTTGCTCATTCAGCGGCGTTGAACTCATTAGAAACAGAAAATGAACGTAGGTGCACGCCGGGCACTCGGTTGGAGATCTTGAACAACCTGCAGAGATGGATAGAGAGTCCCACTGGAAAACCAATTCTCTGGCTTTATGGCATGGCCGGCACGGGGAAATCTACTATTATTCGAACAGTTGCAACGGCTTTGCGCGAAGAAATCCCTTTGGTACCTGATGGTACCAGTCTCCCCGACAGCATCGCTCTTGGCGCTACCTTTTTCTTCAAGCGGGACGATGTTAGAAGAAACCATGCTAGTGTATTATTCACAACCCTCGCACACCAATTAGCTCATAAATATCCTTGTCTTGAACGCAAGATAGCCAGCGCTATCAAGCAGCATTCTAGTCCTAGCATAGGAGAACAAGGTCTGAAGATTCAGTGGGATGAACTAATCTTGAAACCACTGAAAACCCTCCGCAATGAATTGTTACCAATTTGCCTTATTCTTATCATTGACGCTTTCGACGAGTGTCGGGATAGGGAAACCAGAGCTACGAAAATGAATACCCAACAAATTATCCAATGCTTGGGACGGCTCAAAGAACTGGATAATGTACGAGTCCGAGTCCTTGTAACTAGTAGGAACGAAAGCTACATCTATCACGCCTTCAAAGACTTACCAGACAATGAATACGATGAAATTGAACTTCCGAAAGTTTCACTCGATAATCTCCCAGATGGGAAGAAGGACGACATAACCATATTTCTCGAAAAAGAACTGCTGGAAAACGACCTCAACAAGGGTGACAAGAGTGGCAAGTTGCAGTGGCCTGATGCGGATAATTTCCGTAAGTTAGTCGAGATGGCTGGTGGGCTGTTTATCTACGCCGCAACTGCTTGCGGGTTTCTTGAAGTCGAGCCGGATTTAGCGAAGAGGCGATTGAATATGCTTTTGAAAGGCAATTCAAACGAGAAGTCCCCAAGCTCCATTCTCAGTCAAATATATTGCGCGGTCTTAGAATCCTACACCCAAGACTGGACTGATGATGAAAAACAGGAGGATTATCCTGTGAAGGAAATCTTGAGGGTCATGGTAATATTATTAAAACCTTTACCAGTCCGTTCACTGGTCGAATTTACCAAATCGATATCACTGGACGATGTGCAGAGAAATCTTAGCAATCTACGTTCTGTCGTTGATCTTCCAAAGGATCCAGAAATCCCAGCTAGCTTGGTACATCTTTCGTTCCGCGAATTTCTTTTGAATAAACAGAGATGTGAACGGACAGGCTTTCTTGTCGAACCTTCCCTGGTGCACTTTTCCTTGTTTAAAAGATGTCTTGAAATCATGTCCCGCGATCTTCAGATGGACATGTGTAATTTTCAAAAGCCGGGCGTTTTATCCAGTGAAATTCCACCTGGTTTAGTACAAGGATATATTTCACCACATCTTCGATACGCTTGCAGGTACTGGATTAATCATTTCCTGCAGATCAAAGAAGGGGAACAAAAGCAAGATCTGCTAGCTGATGGCGGAGATGTTCTTCAATTCCTAAATGAGCATGTGTTACACTGGCTCGAAGCACTCAGTCTGAATGGGGATATTGGGAGTGCTGTTCATTTGGTTGACCGTTTGAGTTCTACGATCAACGTAAGTGAATGACCTTTATTCTCCATATATACTGATCTCTATGTTAGATGCGAGAGAATCTGGAACTGTCTAAACTACTATACGATTTGAACCGCTTCATTCTTTTCAGTCAGTATATCATACAGGAAGCCCCTCTCCAGTTGTATTACTCCGCAATTTTGTTTACTCCTACTAGGAGTATTATACGATCTATATTCGGGAAGTCGCTTGATAAATGGGTTAAGAAACGTCCCATCTTAAACAACAGCTGGAGTACTGAGTTGATGTGTCTGGATGCCGATAGTCGTCGGATCAATTCAATTGCAGTCTCTCCTGATAGTAAAACGATCGTCGCATCAATACAGGATGGTACAATCCGATTTTGGGAAACCGCTACTGGCATTGAAACTGCTAAAATTCCAACACCACCTCTTCCTACTAAGATTGCATATTCAGCAGACGGGCAAACCGTGGGTGTATGCTATGGGAGAAGCACTGGAATCTGGTTATATGACAGAGGGACTAGCAAAACCTCAGAAATATCGGCTAGTTCTATGATCTCAGATATTGCCTTTTCTCCGTGTTCTGATAGCAAAATATTGGCATCGCTATCTAAGGACGGTATATTCTCCTTATGGAATATTTCAACACAGCGACGAATCCGTACGCACAAGGTCCAGAGTCTTTACAAAGAAGGGATCGCATTTTCGCCGAATGGTGTATTGGTCGCAGCATATGCACTCGGTGAGACCCCGACGATCTATATATGGGATGCAGAGACAGGGCACTCAAAAACTTCTTGTCAGTTTCAGGATCAAAGGCTAGAGTCAATTGAATTCTCTCCAGATGGTACTGTTATAGCCTTGAAAAATTATGGAAACCTAACGACATACGACATCGAAACTAAGGATATAATCCAAGATGAGCTCATACCCGAAAATTTCGTACGCTATTTTCTCGATTGGAGAGCTCACAAGAACATGCACTTAGCAGTGCCACGCAAAGTAGGAAATAGCCCACGCAATATAGATCAACTTGCGTTGTTTCCCAACAGGAAAGCCATGGCGTGCGTCTTATCCGACAAAACTATACGAATTTGCGATATCACAAGGAGTGACGACAGGGACGACAGGGACGACAGCGATAATACTGATCCCTGGGAATTTTCGCACATTACTACTTCCTACTGTGGTGACGTTTTAGTATTTCGCACAAGTGGAGAATCAGGTGCGATCTCAGAGTTTGATATATACCAAAGTGAGGTTTGGGATACAGACAAACTAGAATTTCAACGAGAACTGGGCACCTTCGGGAAAGGGGAAATTGAATTTTCGCCCGATAAAAAGTTTATCGTCACTTATGGTTGGAAGCAACCCACCCGGGTATGGAACATCGCCACCGGCGAACCCCTCGGAAAATTTGAAAATGCCGATAGGATTTGCTTTTCGCCTAATGGTGAGCTTTCTGCAGTATCTTCGGAAAGGACGATACGGATTCTAGAGACGGCTACTTGGGACGAGGTTAAATTTAAGCTCGAAAACGATGGTCATATAAGCCACATGGAGTTTTCAAACAACAATGAGACTTTCTTATGGCAGACTATCGGAAGTAGCGGCTACTATTTAAACCTACGTAAGCTAGAAATAGGCGAAAAAACCTACCGGATACAGTGTAGCTCGCATGACGATCCTAAACCAATGTTTTCACCCGATAGCGAGTTGGTAGCCTTCCGGTCGGAAACGCAAAATTGTGTCTGCTTATCACGAGTAGATAAACGGATTGTGGTAGCAAAGCTGCCACTAAGCGAAGATATCTATAAATTTCACATGTCATTTTCACCGGACAGTAGTCGTATCGTTACCGCACCACAGTTTGAAGGGACGGTCACTTTATGGGGTACAGCTAGGGGAAATCCCATCGACACTTTCCGGATGAACTCCGAAAGTGTGCCTATTCACGGCGTCATGATAACACTCGATGGAAAGCTTGTTATTATAACCAATAGCTGCGTTGTGGTGTGGGATCCAAAGGTACACCGAGGTTCTTCTCGGCCACTTTGGTTTGGATATGATTTATCCTTATCTAAGGATAATAAATACTTGGTTGGCCCGCACGGTCGACTGCCACTCCCGAGCGCCCCTAAAGACTTCGATTGCCTTTACGTTGATAATGACTGGGTGCTTCAAGGAGGTGAGAGGCTTTTATGGCTTCCTCCAAAATACCGCACGGGTTTCTTCAATCATAAACTAGTAAAAGGAGGAACTTTCATTTTGGGACTTAGCTCAGGCTCCGTCGCATGTATCAAAATCGATCTTGGAAAAAGCCCTCTGGCGCAGCAGCCAGAGTCGTATTCCCAGGATGAAAATATGTTAGGGGCACAAGTGTGGAGTAGTTGGGGATCTAGTGATTGATATAAACCGTTCAAATCGCTCGAGGGAAAAAAAGGGTAAGCATTATGAATTCAATCCCTCATATGCCAATCCGGCTAATGCGTTAAGTAGATATATCGTTGGCGTATAAGCGTATATAACTGCGATGATGTGGGTCTAATGGAAGTGAAGCTATGATAATGCTGTGCTGGGGATCTGGGTACATTTTTTAAGAGCTATGGCTTATATAGATTCTTACTCCTTTTTGTAACTGTCTTGGGCGTCTCTCTAAATACGAGGATTTGAATTTCCAAACTAGCTACACTTCTAAAACTTACCTAAGTAACTGGGTACTAGGTAGGTAGTTAAGACACTCTTGCTTTCAATAAGAAGATTAGGGCATCTGTGTTTTGACTACTAACTCAGTCGTACCTAGGTACCTAGTTTATCAGAAGAAGAGCGGAGGCGAGCTAACCATATCCCATTGGAGGAAAACCATGCCTACTAAGATAGTAACCCCCAAAACCAACCGGCCAACCCAAGTCTCCCTTCTGCTTTATGTCTAGTATGCTACGGACGTATCAAGTCGTTCCTTAGAAAAGCTCGGTGATTCCCAATCACGCCTCCGCACCACCGACCGTTACCGTAAAAAGGACCGGATCTCCAGCATTCACCTTCCCCGACTGATCATCACCCCCATCCGGCTGCACATCATCGTAGGCAAACGCATACCCCTTCCCATCGACATTATGCTCATGCACAAGACGCGCATAATGATTCGTCGGATCCATCTGATAAAACGTCCGCGGATGCGAAGGATGCTCATCCGCTTCCAGTAACGCCGTCCGCACGAACGCCGCCGCCAGACGCGGAATAATCGCGTTCCGCGTCGGCGACGGCCCCGTCGTAAACGGCCCGCTATTACACCCTAGGATATCCGCCGTACTAGGTTTCCCGAACGTCTCGTCACCGATACAGACCCCGGAATCGCGCGTAAACTCGGCTTCGATGATGCCGGGCGCGGCCTGCGTGTCGATCTTGAGTACCTCCCCGCGCTCCTGTTTCGCGAGGAAGTGCTCCCATACTAGGTCCACGTACCCCTCGAAGTACCCCTCGAAGCTGGCGCCGACGGCGTTGCCGTGCGTCGCGTTGAGGATCCGGAGGACTTTGCCGTCACGCTCGACGACGAGTTTATCCCAGGGCTGATTGTCCTTGCCGGCTTGCTCGCGCAATGCGCCAGCGAGGCAGTCGATGCCGTCCGGAGCCATCCCGGCGACGGATTGGATCTCGCCGCTTGCTTGTTCCAGGGATATGGCGATAGGTAGGCGCGGGACGAAGTCCACGTAACTGATGTTCGCATACAACTGTGCGTCGTTAAGTGTAAATTCGCAGAAGCCGAAATCGACGTCCGCGTTGGGGTCGCTCGGGTTCAGAACACTGGGTTCCACCAAGGCCGGTCCGGGATTCAGCAAGAAAGTGAGTTTGCTGTTACGCGAAAACCATACCCTGCCACCGGCCATTTGCGGGATGGTTACTGTAACGGTGTTTCCTGGTGGTCCGAGAGGAATGGCGCATTCTTCCGTCAAGGGAGAGCCGATGGCAGGTGGGTTCTGCGGAAAATAAAGGCCCTGGCCGTCGGCCTTCAGAATGCACCGTTGGCCACCATACTGGAGGGCTATCCCGGTAATGTAGGCGTAAACTTGGTCCGAATCACTGCTGTTCTTCAGGGCTACTTGTAGTGATTCTGGCATGGTTGGAACTATAGCTTAGCTTCTGTCGTATCTATGAGCCATTGGGTTTTTAAAGCACGTCTATCATCCGAGTTCAAGACTTAATTTCTAAAGTTTATATGTAGAAAAATTCTTATTATCTGTTTGCTGGAAAAGTGTTGGTTTACCATCGGAAACGGCACCGACGGCAACGGGTAAGCAGAAACTTGGCAGCGTCAGGAATAATGACGTAGGCTCCTTTGGCCCCTAGCGGGCCTCATCATGTACCTAAAAGAAATAGAACCTAGCGAGTTACTTAGGTACTTCCAGCATACAATAGGGGCACACCTAGTACCTGGTATCTGGTATGTTCTGTAGGTATGAACCATTGCTGTATATTTCGCCTACAGTTGCGCAATTATTCGCTAAACATCCGATATCAACATTCCAACCAGCCAAAGTCATTGAAAATACTCCGTGAATCGGGTAACTTATATCAGGGGTTCTCGAAGACTTGATCCTTTTCATGGGCTCTTTCTCAATGCAAAATGCCCATTTAATTAGGTGCCTAGGTAGGTACTTAAAAAAATATAATTGGGATGAAAGAAGGAGGATGGAGCCTTACCTTTCAGCTTTTGATAGAACTGCTGCACACCGAAAACCCACATTTCGCAAGGTGAGGGGTTGCGGCTGAGACGTCTGCCCAATAGTGACCTATTTCATTTTTACAGGGTTCCTAAACCCCACTAGCATCCACTGGAAGCATTCGTGGACCTTAGCGCGTTGGAACCTTAATGGAACCCTCTCAATAGCGATCATTATACGCTACAGAGACCCTCTATTCACTGCCAGGTGCCTAACTTAGCAGTAACACATGGAACTCTCATACCATGAATAAAGGTTATTCATAGCCTAAAGACTACCAGTATTGTGCCAAGTTATCTTGGTTAGAAAACCGATGCGTTTTTTACAAGCGGAAATAGCTGAGTTAGATCACGTTATCTATCAGACTGGATCAAACCTGGGTATTCCGCCTTCAAACTTAAGTGACCTACCTAGTACCTAGGATTGAGATATCCTAAGGGGGGTAAATGCGTTACGAGTTTGACGAAAAACATTACCCCTGACTATTAACCTCAATTCTATAACGAGGTTATTAGGCTTCAAGAAGCATGAAAATGATTGTTATTAGATCTAGATGATTCAAAAATCCACAAATTACCTCAAATATCAAGAAAAAAATACACAATAACGAAGAATGAGGTGATGCATAATGATGATGTGGACCCCTTTTTTCAGTATGTACCTAGGTAGGTAGAGTTTGGAAGGGGATTAGCCAACACAACTTTATACAATAGACACAGCTCAATGAGGGGCTAGTTTTGAGATTTCACTAGAAATCAATCGTGAAATGCAGAATATGAGGGCGCGTCATGTCCTAGTAAATAATGGGTAGGTGGATGAGTAGTGCGCGAGGATAGGAGGATAGAGCCTCTGCTCCGATCGCATAGGGAGTCGGTATAAGCTGTGATGATTTCGTGCTACACATGTCGTGGTCCGGAGATATATGTTCGCGCCATCGGGGGACTCTGTATGTAGCTCTCTACCCAAGCGATCCGGATATCAAAACGGCTAGAGAACATTGGTTATTGAGTTAGCCTAAGTCCAATTCACTGTGCAACTGGGACACCTGCCATAGGGGGCAAGTAATTGCACAACGCCTGAACCACGGATCGATACATCGTGGGTGGAATAAGTGTTTGCAGGGCAGTATTCGAACATCGTCATCATCTAGGAAGTCTTCGGTGCAGGTTGGGCAAGATTGTTGGACATCTCGTGTAGGGCTATGGGATGTGCTCGTATTTATAGGACGGCGGATTGTGCTCCAGTACTGTTGTATGGTGTCCTTGATGTTGGCCATGGGAGTCGTCATGTTGATAGGTTGATGTAGGGAATCGTGGTTCTTCGTTGATGCAATTGGTTGCTTGGTGGTCACATCACCTGCTAGGCATCTCCTCTTCGCAGTGGTATACTTGACAATGGGAATTGAGTCTACCCGGTCGTCAGGTATGCATCTTCTTGGGTCTCGTTCCTGAACCATAGCTAACGTCGCTGTTCGCCGCATACGCAGTGCGCAAATGAAGATAAGAATGGCCAAGGTTACACACAATGCTGTGACTACTGCTCCCGGGGATGTGGGATGAGAGGAAGGGGTTTTCGGAGGTGCGCCAGCCATGAATGAGTAGGCCTAGAGGAATCCTAGAGACAATTGTTAAATGCATTCTACGAAGACATAAATGCCTCGTACTTATCCAAAATGGAGTCGCGTGCCATATTTTGAGACGCAACTAGGTAAGAATATCAGAATTAACTGTTAACAGACTAGATGGAGTTGTTCACATGTCGTATAAAATGCCTAGTCCGGGTTTCCTAATTCAGTAATTGAAACAATAGCTTTGATGATCTGGGGTTATTAAGCTAGCCGGGAGGCAGCCTGCACCAATTCTGGTTTGCATCCTGGAAACTTCATTTGGCGGTGACCTCACGGTCGAGTGTCTTCCTATCGGCTTCTTCCTTTTACAAACGTTCCAATTTCCCCAGCTTGTGATACCGATGTGTCTGGGGATTGACCTTGTAATCATTTAGGTAAATTTCACGTAATGATCATCCAAAGACCATTGTCTCGACCTGATCGCTTAAGCTTGTGATTCTGCACGCAATATGAGCGATTTTCAGTAGCGTCATCCCCAAGCGTCGACTAGGTGCATGTAATCCACCAACGATCAAATTGGAGTAGAAAAAAAAGGCAGGAGAATAAAGTGAATTGTATGAGAGATATTGCGACGAGGTAAAAGTTTAGTTTTGGTATAAATTTGGGTGGCAGTAGCGATGTTTGTGTTAAGGGGGGTAGCATCGGCATCTACGAATCAATCTCGTTTGCTTCAACTATGGCGCAGGAGAATATGCAGCAGCGAGAGACCAATAGCGGTCCTCACATCACAATTCATGATATAAATGAAGAGGGAGGCCATGATCGTGGTCGTGAGCCTCAAAGCCAAAGCGGACCACACTCTTCGTCTAGGTCTGTTGGTCGATCGAGAAGTCGTGGCTCAAGTCGTAGTTCCCGAAGACGTCTTCCGCCCGTATCCCCCTATTCAGGATTGCCAATTGAGTATCGCACATTATCTATTCACGTGTCCGAATCTCGCAATGTCGACTCAAGCACTCCAGCTGATATCAAGGTCGCTGATAAAGACGACCGGGATTACTTCTCAAACTTGACATATCACGAATCGGATCCTTCTCAGGTCTGCCAGTAACTCAATGTCGACGCAAACCAAGGTCTCTCTGAAAGTGCGGCAGCGATGCGCCTCCAGCGCGACGGCGAAAATACGCTACCGAGGCCCAAGACCAACTACCTTAAGAAGCTTTTCTTCTATGTCTTTGGCGGTTTCTGCTCCGTGCTCTGGATAGGAGTTATTATATTCTTCATTTGTTGGAAACCACTGAGCGACCCGCCATCACCAACAAATCTTGCTTTGGCCGTATTGGTGCTCATCGTCATCGTGTTCCAAGCATGTTTCTCCGCTGTTCAAGACTGGACGACGCAGCGCACAATGAAGTCTATCACGGATTTGCTACCATCGGAAACACTCGTTGTGAGGGAGGGAAAGCCTATTTTCGTCCCCGCCACCCAACTCGTCGCGGGCGATATCGTCAGCCTAAAGATGGGTAACAGAGTCCCGGCCGACATTCGACTTCTTAATCATTCAGGGGATATCCGCTTCGATCGTTCGGTGCTCACTGGTGAATCGGAAGAGACCGAAGGAACCATAAATGCGACCGATCCAAATATCCTGGAGAGTCGCAACATCGCACTTATGGGGAGTGTTGTTGTGAATGGTACTGGAACTGGGGTCGTGATACTGACGGGAGGGCGATCGGTTATGGGGCGTATTGCTCACGCTATGAGTAGTGTTGATGAGAAGCCCACACTGATCCAACGAGAAATCTGGCGATTTGGTATGTGATTTCAGTCTTGTGATCCTCTTATAAATATTTCGGAAATCGACTTCCGCTTTCCAATCGAGCTTTTTACTAACATTTGCTGTAGTGAAAATTATAGTATGTCTGACGATCTGCCTTGCCTTGCTCATTGCACTCACATGGGTCGGTTGGCTAAGACGCGATCATCCTGGGTACTTAAATGTTGTTGCGATGCTCAACAACGTCATGGGCACAGTCGTAGCATTCATTCCCGAGGGAATGCCTATCGCCGTATCATTGACTCTGATGATGGTTGCCCGTCGGATGAAAGCTGTTGATGTCCTTCCTAAAGGCCTCTCTACCGTCGAAACACTAGGTTGTGTTAATGTTATCTGCTCTGATAAGACAGGGACGTTAACGCAAAACCAGATGCGTGTGACCTCACTGTGTTCACTCGATGAACAATTGTCGCCTAGTGAGATAACTCAAACCCTAGAAAGTCAACATGCAAGCCAGGCGATACGAAAACTACAATCGGCAGCTCTCTTGTGTAATGATGCATCGTTTGATCCGACATCGTTGCATTTGAGTCTGAATGATCGTGTTGTACAGGGCAACGCGACCGATGCTGCCCTACTCCGATTTTTCGCGCATGGCAGAACCTTGGATCAACTAAAGGGGGCGCATCATAAGTCGTTCCAAGTACCTTTCAATTCCAAGAATAAATGGATGCTGACAATGTATCGCGATACCGAGTCCGATGAGAAGACCGGAAATAGGTATCAAGTGTACATAAAGGGGGCACCAGATGTCCTCTTTCCGGGATGTACCAAGTATTGGTCTAGCAAGTCAGATACCGTTCAGCCGCTAGATGCAGCAGCACGGAGCGCCTTCAAGGCATTCCAGGATCAATTGTCCAATAACGCTGAACGGGTTATCGTTCTATGCGAGAAGAAAATGGCCCCAGTTAGCCATCACGGGACGAATGAGTTTAGCGATGAGGTCGCTAGGGAAGCAGTGCGGGACCTCACTGTAATTGGTATTCTTGGTATACTCGATCCTCCACGCCCCGAGGCCAAAACCACTATCGCAGAGTGTCGCCGTGCCGGCGCGCGGTTCTTCATGGTAACAGGCGACTACGGCCTCACCGCCGCAGCCATAGCACGCAGTCTTGGCATTTTCTCCGGACAAGGAACTGTTGACCACATTGAAGATGTTCGCGCTAGGACGATGTCACATCAGGCAGAAGGCGGAGATGAAATGCCGGGACACGGGCGCAGCCTTTTACTTGAAGGGTCTGGGTTGTCTGGCCTAGTTAAAGAAGACTGGGATATGATCTGCGAGTACGAGGAAATTGTATTCGCGCGCACCACGCCTGAACAGAAGCTTCGTATCGTGAATGAATTTCAGGAGCGCGATAATGTTGTCGCCGTAACAGGCGATGGCGTGAACGATGCACCTGCCCTGCGCGCAGCGGACGTGGGTGTGGCGGTTGGGAGCGGTAGCGATGTGGCAATTGAGGCTGCCGACCTCGTTTTGCTTGATAGGTTCGACTCCATACTGGAGGCCATCAGGCTTGGGCGACTGGTCTTCCAGAATTTGCAAAAGGTTATCGCGTACCTGTTGTCGGCAGGTAGTTGGTCGGAGATCTGGCCGGTGATTCTCAACGTCTTCTTCGGCGTGCCCTTGCCTCTCAGCTCATTTCTCATGATCATCATTTGTGTTTTCACCGATCTGTTTTCTTCGCTGTCCCTCATTATGGAGAAGGCCGAATTCGACCTGCTCTCGCTACCGCCCCGCAATCATAAACGTGACCATCTTATTACCACCCGCATCTACGGACAGGCCTACCTCTTTACCGGTTTCATGGAAACATGCACGGCGCACGCTATGTTCTTCCTGTATATGTGGCGATACGCAGGAATTCCGGTTCGCGAGCTTTTCCTCTTATTTGAAGGTTACGGAGAAGGCTTCCACGGTTACTCACAAGAGGAGCTTACAGCTTTCAATAGCACGGGTCAGTGCGTTTATTTCGTCACGTTGGTCTTCCTACAGTGGGGTAACCTCCTAGCTGTTCGAAATCGTCGGCTCTCCATCGTGCAGGCCGACCCGTTCACGAAGCAACGAAGAAATCCATGGCTGGTTTTAAGTATGATTATCAGTCTGGTCATTGCAATTTTCGTGACGGAAGTGCCTGGAATCCAGAACCTGTTTGGTACTGCATCGGTTCCGATTGAGTTCTGGTTAATTCCTTTACCACTGGCCTTAGGTATTTTGATGATGGATGAGATTCGCAAGTTATTGGTGAGATTATTCCCCCGCGGACCGGTCGCTATGGTGGCTTGGTGAGAAGGGAAAACTCAAGGAATTGAATTTAAAACCGAGATTCATTCGAATATAATGACTCTCACGTCGGAGAGACAGATACGACGAGCGGATTGTGAAGCGAGGCTCGCAATCTGTAATCTTATTGACTGATTCAATTGAAAACTCATTCTCATCTAATACTTTGTGACGTTGAGAAAGTTCTACTTCTTTTCATTTCCAGGTAGGGGTAGGTTTACATTTCTACGCTGAACCAGGGGAGTTCGGCATCCTTCGGGTACTATCCTTCAAAACGCGTAGTCTCACTGGCTGAAAATACCCACTATAACTATGCACTAAGGGCCTCGAAACTGTAGCGCTTATTAGCCCCTAAGATGCCTACAATCACGGGGGCTTACTAGAATATCGGGAGCCTTCTGGAGGTTAGAGCTTTTAAAATCGATTCGGTTTAGCGCTTTCCGTGACTTACTTAGGCCAGGGCATGTTTGAATCGTAGGTGCTTTTCCCGGAGGATATTGTTCACGAGTAATCGAGTTTTATAGGTGCATGATCCGCAGTTCAGTACACTTTTACTAAGGCCGCTAATTGACCACCAGTGATAGGTATACGAGAAATGAACGCAAACACTCTTCGCGATATATTAAAAATCGTGTTTTTATACGCTTGAAATGCCTCCACTCATCATACCTTTAGGGAGATAATGTGATTCTTAAATTTCTGTCAAAATCTCAGCAGGGAGTCAAGTACTATGTACTAGGCCTTGTTACCTATTAAGCACAAACATAGGTGCTCGACTTAGCAGCTTATATCACTATCATGGCCTCAAGGTTGCTTGATGATTCAGGGATGGTTTGGATATTCTCCGACTATATGTCTAGTATCTACCATAGAGACAATATGATATGACCATGTTTCCAGAATTAAACTATGCTCCGCCGCTCCGGAATCACTAACAATTGCAGTATGAAGTGATTTCGGTCTTTTTCCTTCTTCATTTGACTTCTCCCCCCCTCTACTTAAAACCCAGTCTCCCTCTTGCCTATCTACCTCCTGCTGAGACATATCGACTTTGATTTGGATAATTGCAGAGGCGGCTTCGCGAACAATCTCCCTTGCCAGCTCTACGATGTCCCAGACCACCCCCTTATTGAGGCCTACAACCCCTAAGACTCAGGTTATTATTGGCATTGTTGGCATGGGGCCACGTGGAACAAGCATCCTTGAGCGTCTAGTTGCCTCTGCACCAGAGATTCTCTTGTCGAGAGCCCGACTAATTATCCATGTCGTTGACCCGTCGCCGCCAGGACCAGGCCGTGTGTGGCGTATCAACCAACCGTCGGATTTGTTGATGAATACTGTGGCAAGCCAGGCGACCTTGTTCACCGATAACAGCGTAACATGCTCAGGGCCGATACGCCCAGGACACAGTTTGTACGATTGGGCCATCCGTAGTGATATTAAAATAAAGCCTAACGATTACCCAACACGCGCTCTTCACGGCCGCTACCTAGAATGGTTCTTCGAACAGCAACTTGAAAATCTCCCAGCTGGGGTTGAGGTCAAGATACATGCCGCACGTGCCATCTCCCTCGAAGACGACGAACATTCCGGTCTACAGACTCTCACCTTGTCTAATGGCTGTATCTTAGCTGGAATCTCTAGCGTTATCCTCGCCCAGGGTCATCTGCCTTCGCGCCAAACTACCGAACAAGTACAACTCGCCAACTATGCCAAGGACAACGGCCTGCAATACTTTCCACCTTCAAATCCGGCTGACCTTGATCTCTCCTCTATTGGGTTGAGTGCGTCTGTCCTCTTGCGCGGTCTTGGCCTATGTTTTTTCGACTACCTCTCATTATTGACGGAAGGGCGTGGCGGAAAATTCGAGGGCACAGACACTGGTTTGCGCTATTATCCTTCTGGTCTTGAGCCTCGTCTGCATGCTGCTTCACGACGAGGTATTCCGTATCATGCCCGCGGCGATAATCAGAAGGGCCCATCTGATCGTCAATTTCCAATCCACCTTACAGATGAGACTATCGAAAAGATTCGAAAAGGTGACAATGCTCTGGACTTTAGAAGCGATATTTGGCCACTTATCTCCAAGGATGTCGAATTAGTGTATTACGAGCGTTTGGTAGGACAGGACTGCCCTGAGTTCCGAGATCGGTTTCTAGCGGCGCAACGAGAGAACAGCCCTGCTGAGCATCAAGTTCTCGATGAGTTCAACATCCCTGACAATAAACGCTGGTCCTGGAGCCGGATATTAAAGCCTCATGGCGAGGGCAATTTCTTGACACCCAACGAATGGAAGTCATGGCTAGTTAAGTATCTACATTCAGATGTTGAAGAGGCCACGCTCGGAAACGTCCAGGGACCTTTGAAGGCCGCGCTGGATATGATGCGCGACTTGCGCAACGAGATAAGGCAGGTCGTAGATCATGGAAGGCTGTCAGGAAAGTCATACCGGCTCGACTTAGATGGTTGGTACACACCGCTAAACGCTTTTCTATCCATAGGTCCGCCTAGACATCGTATCGAGCAAATGATCGCATTGATAGAGGCAGGCGTACTCCATGTTCTTGGCCCAGAACTAGAGGTTTGCGAGGGAGATGGAGCATGGCTCGCACGAAGCTGCAAGGTGTCCTATTCCACAGTCCGTATAACCACGCTTATAGAAGCTCGCCTTCCTCAACCGGACCTCAAACTGGCAGATGATGAACTCATTTCTTCCCTGTTGCGGAATGGCCAGTGTCGGCCTCACGTCGTCAAAAATACAACATTTTTGACACACGATACTATCAAGGATTATGAGACAGCAGGATTAGATGTGACACCTAGTCCGTATAACCTATTGGATTCTCAGGGGCAGGTTCACAAGCGCCGGTTTGCTACCGGTGTGCCCACGGAGGGTGTCCACTGGGTAACTGCAACTGCAGCTAGACCAGGCGTTAATTCTGTTCTGCTTCAGGATACCGACGCAATAGCACGAGCTGCGTTATATAGTGGAAGGGCTGACGTCGAAATGTAAAGGCAATTGGAAAAAGGAAACTGGAGTATTTCTTGGAATGTGAGGGGAAAAGGGGAAGAAAAATTAGTGCGGGGTACGTAAGCAGATTATGAACTTATGTAATAATAAACTTATGTAATGATACACTTATGTAATGATAAACTTATGTAATAGCCAGCTAATGTAATAATAAGCTTATGTAAAAACGCATTATGTAATGGGCTTATCATGTAATCATATTATGTAATTATTTAAGCTATGTAATCGTCAATTATGGAAGACCTGAATTACCTAAAATCCTTATATAAGCTGAAAACAAGACACCAAAAAGGATGACTAATGACCCAAATCGCTTCGTAACAATATATGTATCTAGCTAGGTATGCATCAAACCGAATTTCGGCAACCCCTATTTCCAATAACGGGACCCTAGAGTGCCGCTAGTATGATGGGGGGTATTAGAATTGGAGAAGCTCGTTGAAATTCATCACGAACTTATTTTCTTACAACATTAATAACGTGCTAATTTGAAAAAGTATCGCCTTTATTTGCCAGGCTTCAATAATTATCAGCAGATTCTCTCCAAGTTCATCGAAGGACTCTTATAAGTAGGATTATTACAGAAAGCCATGGTGAGCAGACCGTCAATCAACACTCCCGACTTGACCGAACATGGAGTTCCCACAAGTGAATCCGATAATTATAAGAGGATAAGAGCGTGCGTCGCATGTCGGAACATGAAGATAAAATGTGTTTCAGTTCCAGGTACGAGAGATTGTGAGAGTTGCTTGAGACTTTCTCGCCCTTGTCAAGATCCTGGCCCTCCAAAAGCTCGCGTGAAGACCTCCCAGAAGTTTTCCGAGCTTGAGAAAAGAATCGATGCACTTACAAACGCACTGGATGCCGAAAGACGGAGAAACCAACAATCGCTTAAGCAGGTGAGGACGGAAGCACTATGGTCTAAGACCCCAGATACCGATGTCAACGATACACTATCACCTGTCGAACGGCAAGATCATGATAAGAGAATCGCTGCCAAGGAAGACGATATCAATGTTACAATAAGCGATGATATCATTGTTGCAGGCTTGATAGACATGCCTACTGCCTGTCAACTATATGACTATTGGAATCTATACATGCGTCCATTGATGCCTGTTGTCCAATTCTCAGCCGATGATGATGCATACACTATTAGGGCGACAAGGCCTACATTGTTCTTGACCATCATGACGATAGCTAGCACTCTGACAAAGCCTTCTCTTGTGTCCCATCTCTTAACACGGCTTAATAATATCCTGGCTCAGGAAGTATTCATCCAAGGTGCAAAGTCTCTCGACCTTGTACAGTCTCTCGTCCTCTTCTCTCAATATTACATACAGCCACCAAACACTAAAGCTTTTGCGCTTCCGCAACACATGTATAGTGCGGTGATTATGTCTCATGATCTTGGTTTGACCACAATATCAAACTCAAATGGAGTGAAGGATAAGGAGACGTACAGGACGTCGTTGGCTGTATACCTTGGTTCATCGTGGTTAGTACTCCCATTATCCCAAATATGTGTTGACTAATATTGGTGTGTCATAGTGTCGCAACACTTTTGCGTAGACATCAGCCGCTCTTCTTCACCTCCTCCCACAGATCTTGCATAGAAGCTCTTACTAGAGGTGATGATAGCCAGAATGATGATCAATGGCTTTGTAGTCTGGCGGTTCTTCAGGAAATACTAGATGATGTTTCGAAAACAATGAACAACTCACATAACTATACGAATGAATCTTTTGACGATTTTGGGATGCAACATCTACTCGGCACTTTTCGGCAGCGACTAACTGACTGGAAGTTATCCCCTTTGGGAGGCATTGATCCACGTAAGCAGTGTTTGTTGCAGTTCTTTCAAGGGAAATTTATTAACATTTGGTTGTTCTACAGGATTGAGTGATATTGCATCTTCAACTGTGGATCTCTACATTCACCAGGTGGCTATTCGGGATTACGTCTACCGAATGTATGCCTGGGTTGATAGCAAAGACAAGAATAACCTAGCCCAACCACCACCGCTATCGTTTTCGGCGACGCACATAAATGCACTTTGCCATTGCTTAAAAGTCGGCACTAACGTCATGAACGTTTATCTATCACTAGACGATATGACTGTTCGCTCTCTTCCCAATACGTTTCTTGTCTGGAATTTGTGCGCAGCGGTCTGCCTTGGGAAACTAGGCCATTTCGCCCAAGAAATATCTCGAACGAGAGGCAGTGACAGCAATGAACTGCCTTCACTGTCGGATCTCCTTGACGCAATGGTTCAAAGACTCGCAAATTTATCTCAACATGGGTACTTCCCACAGTCACGGCCATTCCTGATCGCCTTTGGGAAGCTCAAAAAATGGTTTCAACAAAAGAAAATTGTATGTCTCAACAACAATGGGACCTGCGGTGAAGAGGGTCGTGGGCCTATTCATGGTGTTTTAGGAACACAAACACCTCCGGCCTCTCCAAGGCCCTCTCAGGTCCTACCTAGTGATCAAAATCGACTAGAAAGTATCGAGCTTGAATCTGAACGAAATGGCTTCGCTACATCTACTGGAACGCAGTACATGGATCAGCGAGGCCTTGATTGGAATCCGAATCCGCATGAAGTTAGCATCCTTAAGGAGCCACTAGCCGATGACATTACCACTACGAACATCGCTTTTGATACTATTGAGGGCTCTAATTACTTTGATATTGATTTCAATAACTTGGGATTTAGTTTCGATGATATGACAGATATAAATAATTTCATATAGCATATTGTCAGCGAATATAGTCGTCAAGTCGTCAGTTATGGGTTCAAATGACTTACAGTGTTTATAACACAGTCCACCCTACTTATTATTACTGTATTTCATCGCTAAGACCCTGTACCTAAAGATAAAAGGATTCAACGCTACAAGGCGCTATATCACCTCCAAGTCCAGGTATCCCCAGGCACTTTTAGTGAATGGTTCTAGCCACTATCAAAACATCGCATCACCGCGATTTATTTCTGAATTATATGAATAACCACCTGGGCATATAGCTTCGCTATCTAAGTACTTTAAGGAAAATCATAGGCTTCCATTTTCCGAATTGAATGAGAAGCTGGATAAGTTACATGATATACTAAGTATCCATATACCTACCGTCGTGGTTCAATTTAGCTGTAGTCTGACTGTAGTTCAGCCGTTGTTAAGCTATAATTGAGCAATTGTTGAACTTCAATCAATCGTTTTTTTCCATAGATACTTGCCTATGTTACGCAATGACCTTAGATAGGTACTTATTCTTAATATTTTGGATAGGGGCAGGATAGGGGATTGTATGCAGGACCGTGGTTTTGGAACGAACGTCAAAAGGGGCTTAGCAAGTAGAACTTCGGGTTGATGGGATACGAAAGTAGACTAAGTACACCAAGCTTGGCTAATTGAAATGTCATATTTTGGTGTTTGTAAATGGAACATTGCCGTAATTAGCTATCTGTTAGAGATGAAATAAAAAAACAGACATGATGAAAACTTAACTGATTGCCTAGTGAATTCGGAAAGGATAGCATACTGCATGTCGGAAAGACGAATATAGAAGGAAATTGAAATTGAAGCTTGAGATGGGCACCAGTAGGTCCATAATGAATTGGGGGATCCACCCGCGATATCGGGTCTAACTCGAATGCCGAGATGCTACCAGGGTCATGGGTAACCTGCAAGGTACGTAGATCAAGCTGGGGTAGATTCAACCCCAGTAACCTGGTTCAGGGGTCTATTTTCAACTTCTGGCGACCAGTGAACAGACCCAGATACGCATACGAACAGATCAACAGGACATGATTTGAAGCGACGAGATCATGGCGAGCGCGATGTTCGTCACTGGTGGGTTTCTCGAATATAAAATCATCGATGCCTATCTTCAATGGATTTTTTTATACCAAGGTCAACTCAATCGTTGGAAATCTTGTTATTCTAGTTCATATATTGCTCACATTCATACATCATGTCTTCGAACACTTCCACTTTGTCAACTGCGCCAATGGTGCCAATGCACCCTTCCGCAAATACATGGACACGGTTCATCAGCACGTTTGAACCGTCTGAGTTTACAAACTGGATCGACGAGAGCGTGTCGTGGAAGTCAACCTGCTATATAGGTGATTGGTCCCCGTTACTCAAGATTAGAGTCAAGGGACCTGAAGCAAAGGCGTTCTTCGAATATCTATCGACAAATCATTGGCCCAATTTCAAGCCTCTTCAGGCAAAGCATGCCATCTTCTGTAGGAACAATGGCATGATCATGGGCGAGGGCGTTGTAATGATGCTCGGAGAAGAAGATTTCATATTTTCCAGCGTTCCTGGCGTGGTTTGGGCAATCTACCAATTCCACTGCAGAACTCGTAAGTTCAACGCCACTCTTGAGGTGGTATCCGACAAGTGGTACCTTTTTCAAGTTCAGGGTCCAAAGAGTGTCGAGCTCATGGATGAGATAACCGGAGACACAACGCGAGACCTCAAGTTTATGCATGCTAAGGAAATGTCTATCGACAACCACAAGTTCATATGCCTCCGCCAGGGGGTTTCTGGTGAAAGGGGGTTTGAACTTTGGGGTCCGGCGGAAGACGGCCAGGCAGTGTACGGGGCCATCGCGAATCTCGGAAAGAAATATGGTATTCGGCAACTTGGAGGACGAGCAAAACCAGTGAACCATGTATGTTGTTTCCTAGCCTTAGTGTTGACGATATAGAAAATGCTAACAAGTAGGTAAACAAGGTGGAAGGTGCATTCCCCACGCCGGCGCTCGATTTTCTTCCTGCTGCCTACGGAGACAACGAGGAACTCATCCCCTATCGCAAATACGTTTTAGATTCGGGTCTAGGAGTTCCGTCATTCATGTTCTTCCAGGCCGCCGGAAGTTACGGTTCCAACCCTATCGTTCACCACCGGACCCCTTTTGATCTCGGTTGGGGTTGGCTGGTAAACTTCGATCATGATTTTATTGGCAAAGATGCACTACGCCGGATTGCCGACAACCCACCCAACAAGCTCGTTAGCTTGGAGTGGAATAGCGAAGACGTGGTGGATACTTACGCGTCTTTATTTAGTGACGAGCCATACGAATACATGGAACTTCCACGCGAGGCGGGTGGAACTGTCAAGGGAAGTTCCGTCTGCGTTGGTGACCATCTTGTGGGCTGTGCTGTTTCGCGATGTTATAGCTATTGGTTTAAAAAGATGATTTCGTTGGGAATTGTAAAGCAGGAGTACGCTAACCCAGGGACGGAGGTTGTAATACGATGGGGCAATGAGGGCTCACCTCAAAAATTGATTCGCGCTGTAAGTGCAAAACTCCCTGGGCTATCCTTGAAATATGCCTGCTGACCATTCAGATTGTTAAAAGAGCACCATACAAGGAAGACCAGCGAAAGAAGCCCCTGAACTAAGATACTAGATAGCATTGCTACTTTTAATAGTGGTTGTGAATACAAGTCATATTGGGGGTTTTTACCCCAACCCCATCCCTAACCCTAACCCTAACCCCAGCCCTAACACCCTCTCTAATGACTGGTTCTTGTAGACTCTGATGTGATTGCCCAAACTGTACAAACTCATAACAACCACATGTGAATGATTAGGTATGCATTGGTCTATGGTCCTTGAATCCGAAGTTTTCAATATTACAAGTATATATGTAGTCATATTTCTACTGATATATCCGTACCCTGTCGCCCGAAGGGGTTAGGGTTAGGGTTAAGATATAGGAGTAGCAAATACCAGGAAATAAAATCGTTGCTTGGAAGGAATCCTGAGACAACGGTGACGAAATAAAATAAAGAGCGAACTTCTCGTTCTTATGGTGGCATATTTCAAGCTTTCACGGCGCATAGACGCCCTATCTCGTCGCTCTTCCATTCACTGCTCCCAACGCATTGCGGACAATAGAACAGATTAGAAGGATCATACTTGGCTTTGGTTAGACGGAATTTCTCGTAGTTCTTGCCGTAGTAGTCGATCTGGTAGTCAGGTTCGTTGAAATCCGCCTCATTCATGTAGGCTCCGGTGTCAGGGGCTAGAGCTTTCATTGCGCCGATCTTATTGAACGTGATATCGTCATGCATTGCCTGCTTCTCTTCTGGGCCGACGGAAGAGCCGATAATTCGTGAAACTGTGTTGTGAATGTAAGCAGTTCTCCACGCGGGGAGGACACCAGAGTAAACATCAGAAGCATCAGCTGATACTTGTCCGCTTGAAACCATAGAGACGGAGATGATGGTATATTGGCCTGGCTCTCCAGCCAACGTTGCCAATGTCTTTCGCACGGCGTCACAATCTGATAGCGACTTCCGGTCTAGGAGTCGGGAACCAGCCGCCGCCATAAGTCCAACAGGCAAGTATTCCCCACTAGTAGCATAGTAGAACGACCAGTAATCGGGATATGTCGTGTAAGCTTCGGAGATATAAAGCGTATCCTTGAACCCACTAAGCTTCTCGCGTGCGGTGTTGAATATGTCCTTCGCCTCTTGTTCGGTCTTATTAAAGATAGATATTCCATGGGTATATCCGGTAGTAAAGTTTCCGAAGACTGTACTCTGACCGTCGACCTGCCAGTTTCCGTAGCCTGAGTACCCAGCGTCCATTAGGTCCGGAATGAGCTGGTGAAGAGTTGCTAGTGCATCTAAGAAAGAAGATGTGTTTCCCGAAGACGGAGCGATTTGAAGAGTTTGGAAAGTTGCATTAACCTGTGGCCAAGCTTTGATAGTTGTTGAAGTAACAACTCCATATGTGCCCGGCCCTCCGCCACGAATGGCGAAGTAAATATCCTGGTTTTGGCATGCGTTGGCCGTGATCACGGTGCCATTAGCAAGCACGATTTCGGCCTCCAGGACTTGGTCAGCTCCCAAGCCGAACGTACGACTAGCGGGACCGTGTCCTCCTCCTTGCATCCAGCCACCAGTACTCGATACGGTTGGGCTACCACCACCAACTACAACCACGCCATGTTCCTTGGCCACTGCGTAGACCTCTCGCCACATATATCCACCAGACAGCTTCATGGCAGCACCTGTCCAATTGCTTCCGGCGCACCCAGTCGAGGATTGGAAATTGCTCTGGAACGAAATACCCTGTCTAAAGTATCGTAACCACACTTCCAAACTGCCGTAGCCGTCATTGCGACCTAGAATATCGTGGCCGGTACTTTTAATCGCGACTCGTAAGTTTTTCTTCTGTGCGAATTCCAAAGTAGCCGAAATATCCTCCACCGCGGTCACGTTGACGGCATAACGAGGATTGGTACCAATGGAGCAAGAACCGGTCACATTGGTTTCGGTGATGTTAATTGGTGGACAAGTGATATTAATAGGAAAATCCAACCCAACTGGATTTTCCGAAACGTAAGAGGAATTCGACCATCCAGTCAACACAGCGGCGCATGCTTTCTCATCGTAGTTGGCACCAGGGTAGCAGGAGAGCGCAACAGGCTGAGTGGCAATGAGTTTTCCAGAGACCGTGGTATTGAAATTCTCCCAATCAGCTGTTGAGGGCCAGCAATTGTCTTCGGGAGCCTGAAAGTGCGTATTAATATAAGATAAATCTTATAGAGATATATAGGGAAGGTAGAAATTTCATCGTCAATAACACTTACACATTTACAGGAAATTGGTGTCGCAGCCACATTTCTGAGGGAGAAATCCGTCCCCAGGATGAGAAGTGAAAAGAACTTGAGCACCATTATGTCGATATGCTTCACATTTTAAGTGTGCTGGACTAGAATACCATTCTTCTGGTAGGTAGAGTTCGATAGATGTCGTTGTCTTATAAGATTGAAGATTTGTTCTTCAACGCATAGCCTTCCATTAAACTAACCCCAGGATGATCCAGGGACATAGCCACGTCGTAAAGTTTTCGGACTCGTACATTCGTATACTCGTACATGTACGAGTCCGATAGAACAACAATGCCGATCTTTATTTCTAGCTAGCTCGATCTCGCTGCGAGTTTTAAAAGGGAATAATTAGATGGCTGGCTCGCGAATAGGTAAAAGCGGTCGAAGCGAATCGCAGGCACCCCAGTTCTGAAAGTCAACTCATGACTCATATTAAAGACATATGTGGGTTGGAATTGAAATTATGGTAAAAAATGCATTGAATTAACGGTGCTCTTTCTTTAGAAGCGCGTAGGCATGTTGGTCATGAACAAGTAGCGAAATTAATTCTCGTCAATTTCGTGGGCACAACACAACATCTAGGAGCTAGCCGGCGCCCACCTTGGTCTCCGATGAGTCATTGGCCGTGAATTTAAAAGTTCGTTCCTCCATTAGTTGAAAACAGCTTTCTACACCGGTGACTCAACGAGTATCTATCACAGACCCTCTACAAAGGCGACTGCAATGCAAAGTAGTTCTGCAAGAATTTTACCTGCGCACCACTCGCAATGGGCACCATACCCCACCCATTACCAAGATGCATGGTGATAGTCTCGTTCGCAGAAGAAGAATCATAACGAACCAGAGTTCCGTTCCCCGTGTAACTCCCCCCCTTATTCGGGTCCCCTGTCTTGGCGAAGTTGGCCCAGTACGCGCTCATACGTTCGGCAATGTCGTAGTCCTCCATCTCCCACGGGAGGTCTGTCCCGTACAAGTTATTGAGGGCGTAGGTGATCTCAGATTCATGATATGCGCCCTGATCTTGACCAGGCGGTGCGTGGTCCCAGTAATAGGTGTACACCTCAGACTTTGCTGATGATCGCCAACCTTTAGCCCAGCCAAAAGATGATACAAGAGAGGTATCGCGCCACATAGCGTTATATGACATCGATGCCTGGGTGTCGTTGGAATAATGGTATAATTTGAGCGCTTGAGAAGTCAGATTTCCATATTGGGCTTCCATCTCCTCCAGGTACTCAGCGACGGTGATGTTGAGACCGTATTCTGCGCCGGACTCATCCTTAGTGTTGCCAGTCATGAAAGGTACGTCATTCCCGGGACCAATTCGCAGCTGGTCAATGTACTTGTGTGGCATGGCCCAGTAATCTAGAGTGGGCCGGAAGTTGTACGGAATAGAATTAGGGCCGACGGAGGAGGAATTCCCATATAATAAATCGGCGAGCGGGACTGCACGAAGTTCTTCAATGGTGGAGAGATTATTAGCAGCTAGATATTCGATGCCTGTATAAAGAGTATAACTCATATTGTTGTAACCTTCCGCCAGTGTAGTGGCCAAAGGATCTCTAGGATCACGGACACCAGACTCGGCGATGGCAGCGAATATTTGACCCTTAGTCAAGTTGCTATTGACAGTATGATAAACAGCAGCAGATCCAGCAGACTGGCCAACGACAGTGATACGTGTCGGATCGCCACCGAAGGAAGCGATATTATGATAAGTCCAGTTGAGGGCGGCAAACTCATCAAGTAGACCCCAATTACCCGAAGAGTTGGCACCGACCGTCGCGATCATCTCTTCGTTTAATTCGGGGTGTCCTAACCAGCCCAATGGGCCATCGCGACGGTTGCAGTTGACGAACACTACACCCTTTGATGCCATGCCCGCGCCGTCAAATAGAGGATCGGGGCCGGACCCACCGGCCGGGTGGTGCCAAAGAATGACGGGAAGACCATCGGAAGGTGACTTTGCTGCAGACCAGATGTTGACACTTAGGCAGTCCTCGCCGTAGGCATAACCTGAGCCCGATTCACCAGGGCAGACAAGACCAAAATCTTTTGCATCGCGCGTGGTATTCCATGGTGTCACCGGCTGTGGTGGCTTCCACCTGTTGTTGCCAGACGTATCTGCTCCATAGGGGATATTCTTCCATGCAGTGATATCAGCCCAGTTAGCGATGTTTCCCGCCGGAGAGCTGTTGAATGCAGGGTACCCCTGCACCGGTCCGTAGTTTGTCTTGAGAACTGACTCGTAGAGGGCCGCAGATACGCCTTTTACCCCAATCAACGGCCCAGCCGCAGTCAGCAGCTGCAATGAAGGGATTCGCATAGTCTTTCAAGTGATAACGAGTGTAAGTATATGTCAGAATATGAGTTGACGCTTCTGAAATCATCAAAAATGGCAACATTGCTGATCTCCTTGCTAAATTATTTATATTAACATTGTTTGATGCCCCCTAACTTAGCAATCTCCAAAGGACCGATTCAGAACGGGATAAAAGTGGAGAACCGGCCAACTACCGATGAGATCAGCATAGTAGCGGGAGGATTATTCGCCTACACCTATCCAGGTACCTTGTAAGGACGCGTAGCAGGTTACGTAAAGTAGGACTGGATTTATGAGCCTCAAGCTCGTACTTGAAGAGTTTCTCCGCTTCCCAAAATTCGCCTGATATTCAGTTGGACGTGGTGCTAAGATCCGCTGGAGCTAGGTTATCAAACGCCGGAAAGTTAGTCTTACCACGGTATGAGCTCTGCACCCTAGAGCGGCAATGCCGTAGACAAACCCACGCATTCCTTAGAAGGTTATATCGGCTGGAACGGATCAAAGATGCGGCGCCGTGCTATCATCTGGTGCGAGGTTTGAAGAACTATCGCCCGCACTCTGTCGAGGAACATGCCGTTCTCTAATCCAAGAGCCTACGGACTTACCAAGATTCGTGAAGCGGCCGATAAGAGGGGCGAACACGACCGGCAATGAGTGGCATAGCAGCCCGACGTTGATCTCAGTGAGACTGCATCGTGGCACGTTTTAGTAACGATTCTTACTATGCTCTGGGTGCATCTACATGGAAAGAAAAAAAAGCAGAAATAGAAGTTATACACACCCAGTAGCGTATACGGGGACGATGGTCCACGTAAAATCCGATCGATCGAAGATCGTTTTATTCTGACGGAGGATTAGGTT
Source organism: Annulohypoxylon moriforme (assembly GCA_022695765.1). NCBI lineage: Eukaryota > Fungi > Ascomycota > Sordariomycetes > Xylariales > Hypoxylaceae > Annulohypoxylon > Annulohypoxylon moriforme. The sequence goes on from MU403173.1 coordinate 53,570, forward strand.
CACTAATCCGGCACACGTAGCTCTATAGGTAATAACGTCAATGACCGCCTGTCTTAAGTGAGCTGAGGACGTACAAGAAACCTGTGAGAAAGAGAAGGCTCACGCCTATCTTTCTCTTCCTGGAAAGGCCGAGTTTCGATACTTGGTGAAGTGGAATAAATAAGATGTAGAAGTCGCTGATAACACTGAAGTACGCGCCTGCAGTGACTAAGTCCACTGCAATACGGTCGCAACGGTCTATTAGAGATGGTGCCAGCCAATTGCCATCTTCGCTTGGCCAGGGGGCGCACGCCACAAAATCAATAATAACGAAGGCAACGCAAAAAGTAATCACTACGGCCATACCAGCCCAGATCATGTACCTGACATGAGTGACAGAGCCAAATAACCGAAGATAGAAAACTAGAAAAGCCACCTTGATTGTGGTGTTGGTGATACGGCCTAGAACCGAGTCGGCCAGAGAGCCCTGGAGGTAGTTCCCTTTAAGTCTCGACATTTTGTCTTTGGAACTGGAGTCTTGCCTACCTTTTGATATCCGATATAGTGTGAAAGTGGCACATCCCAGAAATGAATCCCCAATATGCCGCCTCCCGGCCTCCACAGAACTGTGTATTGTTGGCTTAGTAAGACGCGTAATGATAGAAAAGGGGTCTGCAAGATAAGCTCACGTTTAAGTATGAGAGCAGAGTAGGACAGTGTGAGAATCTAAGCCGTTCACTACATCAGCGAATTAACAACCCCAGGGAAGAAGAGTCTAACCGTTGCAGCAATGCAGAGCCCTGGTGAAGTAGATAGTTAGATTATGAAAATCTCTGGAGAGGATAGGTTAGAGTACGTACAGTCATCAGCACCGAACGAACGGGTGATCCTTAATCGGGAATAAATGCGCAAGCATAGAAGTATAACAATGAGGGCGGTGAAAACAGCAATGGGGATTATCAATTCGTAACACCTTGACTCGGGATTAGTGAAGTTGGACTCGCGTCCAGGAGGTGGCGGTCTAGCGGGAGTACTGTCCAGATAACCTGAATCCATGTTGGCATAGATGCAAGTATAGGCCAAGTAAAAGAGCAGAATATATCATGAATCAAAAGTACACGGGCTTGAAAAGAGAAAAGAAAGAGAACAGTTACAGAATTCTGCCCTGCTCTGCTGGAAGTGTTATGGCTTTACACTAGCACTTCGATACTATGCCGAGGCTTGTGTTACCCAGGAGTGTTGGTTTGTCTTTTAGCATCCCTTGCGGCTATTATCGCCACTAAAATAATAGCGACTTACTTACCTGTCTAGTGGGTACTAGGTAAGTAAGGAAGCTGGTAAAGAAGGTGTGCGGCAGAATTGTTATGATATTGGTATAGCGCTGTATACAACTTAATGGAAATGGTAGTACTGATATTAGTTATGTAACCTTCATACAGGAGTTCTTGCTATTCGGGCATTGATATTTAATGAGAATATTAATTAATACGGTCAATGCGCTTCAAATAGGTACCTACCTAAGTAAGTGGGAAAATGACCATTAACTAAGGTACTACTTCATATTAAATAGAACTAAGAGGGTTGTGAAAGAAAACTATTAAAGAGGATAAGATGTTGTATTGTTGAAGGAGTTTACCAACTCGGCGCGATAGCCGTAATATCCGCCATCCCGCCGGATCGTTTTTACTGTGTTGGTGGGCCTGTATGCTGTGTATTTTACCGCTAAGTCCTTTTCAAGTTACAGGGAGCTTGGGCAATCTGTTATACACTGCAAGGTAAAAATGATCTGGCGGAATGGCGGACGTTACAGTGGATGGACCAGGGTACGTAAAAGATCGGAATTGTTTTCTGTGGCGGCTTCGTAATACCTAACGGTACATGTTACTTGGCACGTACCTCATGAAGCGCTTACTTCAGCTGGAGTGCTGGAATATTAAGTGGCGGGAAGGCTACGCCCTGTATTTATGGGGCGTATACAATTTACGACCCCTCTGCTCTAGCTCCTAGTAACTGAATCTTCTCAAATACATCAACAATACTCATAACCTACAGTCTATGTATTTCAACACGGCCAAGCGGCTTTTCATACTTATAATTCTTTCTGTCTAGATTCCCTAAAGATTGTAATAACAATGAGAAAACCACATAGTGCTATGTTGGTCCTTGCATATTATTCTGATGCGGGAGCCCGGGTCAAGAAGTCTGGCCCATGTCACTGCCAATCAGTTAGGACCGTTTCCCCTGGTTCTAAGTGCGCATATTTCACACTCTCTTTCCAGACCAACTCTCGCTTTCGTGGATCTTTAGATTCAGCACTAGTCTCAAGGCGTTCTGTATCAAAGTAGTGTGAGCCCTTGGGAAACTCGCCATGCATTGGTGTTGATTCAAACGCGGCCTCGAGAACTTGCGACGCAGACTTGGTTGTGCTCCTCACTAGGCCGTTTGGCATGAGAAATGCGATGATAGGATAAATGATCCTAAACATCAAGACACGAATGAACCAATTCGCGTGACGCTGAAGACCAGTTGTCATGGTGCCCGGATCGACGCCCAAGATGCAAATCTTGTTTAGTACAGGATCACGATCCATGCGGCGTTGGAGCTCGTAGATCATCATGATGGAGAAGAGTTTAGCTGCGCCATAACGACGATACCCGCTGCGCCAAGACGGATCGTCTTGAGCAGAACTCCAAGTGCCCTTCACTATCGCTTTAAAGCTAGCCTCATCGTGTACGAAAGTCTTGTACATCTCGTCGTCAAAAGCCTGAGTTCCTTCATTCCGTTTGTCGTATGGACTATTAGGTAAAACTGTATGTTAGCACCGGGAGAGCATGGCCTAGTGGATCAATGAATGCTTACTCGTGCGACTGGCTTCCAACAACGACTATACGCCCAGTATCTTTGTTCATGCTCTTCAACAGCAGCAACGTCAATAGCCAGTGGCCAAGGTAATTTGCACTGAATGTCATGTCGAAGCCGTCATCAGCCCACATCTGCTTGCCAAAATCCTGGAACCCAGCATTGAGGATAAGCGTTTGGATTGGAGGGATAGTTCCTGCGGCAACGCGCGCGTTGATATCCTGAGCCACCTTGCAAACACTGTCAAGATTTGCCAGATCAAGTGAAACAACGTCATGAGAATGCGATGAGCTTTTTGAGAGTATCGACTCGAGTGAGGGTGCCGAATTTGCATCGCGGACTGTATAGAGGCCGCGATAGTTAGCAAATTTAGGCTGAGAAACAAGTTGGTTGGTGATAGCACTCCCAAGGCCGCCATTGGCACCGGTGACTAGTACCGTCCCCTTAGCAGTAGACATTTCCACGCAAGAGTGCGATTACTACGTCTAGTAGATATAAAGAGAATGTTAAGTGTTTTCCCTTCTATCGCCCTCATAGACTAACCGGACGAGTCGAAAGTTTCGCAGTCTAGTTTCCGGTTTATACGAGAGGGCTCTTTCAAGCAGTCTATCCCTTGCATAAGAGGTATGCGCTCGGCCTAGTGTGCCGTCCATGTGGTGTTATCATGAGATATGATATATGATAAATCGGAACCCCTTAGGCGGTATATAAAAGCAAAGGTGCGCGTCTACTCAGTAGGTGTGAAATGATGGGAAGACATATTCTTATACCATGAGTCGATAATGGGTACCTACCTAGATGGGTACCCAAGAGAAAGTAATTTATACCTAAGCCCTATTTTGCTTATACTGGAGGGGGTATGCGCTAAATTTACTTTAATTCTAGTAGACTTAAGCCCTGTAAGCCCTGTAAGTTATAGCGCACCCCTGCCTAAACGTACCTAGTAGGTCAAATCATCATGCGCGAAGAGATTTGGCCGGTTGGCGGGTTTTCTTCATTTGGTCCGGGGTGGTAGGTACCTAGTAGGCACCAACCAACATGCATCCAACATGGCCAATTTCTCATCACTCCAACAGACCACAATCCTCACACTTCCCCTCTTCCAATAAATTCATCTTTCTAAACGAGTGTTAATGTGCGTTATATCATTCAGTAGGACCACCATATATCTCATTTCAATGATAGCGCAACGTGAAAATGGATTCAAAAATATTTGACATCATTATCGTTGGAGGTGGAACGGCCGGTCCCGTTCTAGCTAGTCGCCTTTCGGAAGACCCTAACCTCCAAGTTCTTCTTATTGAAGCTGGGGAAGACCTCGCGGGCGACCCCCGAGCAGGGATTCCGTCAATCGGGTCTAGCCTCCTCGGTAGTCCTGCTACTAATTGGGGCTTTGAAACCATCACCCAAGTACTTATAACCTTGATAAAAGTGACATTTAGCTAAATGCTTACCAATTTGATGTTGAATAGGCTGGTCTGAATAATCGAAAAAACATAGCTCCTTCTGGGCGCCTATTAGGTGGTTCTAGTGCGGTGAACGGTTTTGCCTTCCTTCCTAATTCCGAGTCAAATGTAAATTCGTGGGCCAGCATAGGCAACCATGGGTGGGACTGGGATAGCTTCTCAGCATCAATGGATCGTTTCCGCCTCACTACAACCTCCCAGGAGAAAGGCCAAAGTCCACTAAAACTAACCATCCCGGAAGAAGATAGTCAATGCCCACGTGTTTGGAGGGATACGTTGAGTAAGCTGGGTTTCCCAGTATCCAGAAACAGCTTTTCCGGAAATATTCTCGGCAGCGTAACTGGTCTTGAAACTATCGATCTTAAGAAGAGGAGAAGCCACTCAGCCAACGCATATCTTAACAGTAGTGTTCGATCAAGAGGTAACTTGACCATTTGGACAGCAACTTTAGCGGAGAAAGTATCGTTTGACAAGGCCTCTGATGTTGTGACCGCCACCGGGATTCAGTTCTTCGATACTATAAAGAAAGAACGTGGAATCGTTCAGGCTCGAAGAGAGATTATAATCAGTGCCGGTGCGATAAATTCTCCTCGACTCCTCGAAATTTCAGGCATTGGAAACGGAAAACTTCTGCAGCCACTTGGGATCGATGTAATCATTGACAACCCTAACGTTGGTGAAAATCTTCAGAATCATCCCATGTGCACTCTGAGCTTCGAAGCGCTTGATGTGGATGAAGAAGGATTTCAAACCGTCGACCCGATCCTGCGCAAAGATCATGACGCCGTCACCGCTGCACAGAGAGCTTATACCGAAGGACTGGGGCCATTTTCAAAGAGCAATCTCAATATCTTAGCGCAGCTACCCCTAATGAATAATGGTAATCTGGACAACCTAATGCCTCAGAGAAAAGCAGACATGGCCCCTTCTCTAGCAGGAGCACAGGAGTCTTTCGTTCGCTCCGTCCTCGCATCGCCGACAGAAGCATCGGGTTGTTACATGACCATCCCCGGTTTCACGAGTTTTGACGAGAGGGGATCGCCTATTTCTCCACCCCCAGGCAAATACTTCACTATCGCAGTTCATCTCTCGCATCCCCTTTCTCGTGGCTCAGTGCATATCACATCTGCATCCCCACCAGAATCCTCGTCTGGGATATCCATCGACCCTAAGTATTTCTCCCATCCCTTAGATCTTGAGGTCCTCGCCCGGCACGTCCAGCTCACAGAAACTATCGCAATGACGGGGCCCTTGTCCGATCACTTGAAGCGCGGGGGTAAACGCGGTCCTGGTATGCCGGCGCCTGGTGGGTTTTCTGATATTCAGACAGCCAGAAACTATGTGCGAAATTGGGCCAAAGGGGCGCATCACTGGATGGGTTCATGCGCAATGGCACCCCAAGATCTGGGAGGAGTTGTAGATCCTGAATTAAGAGTGCACGGTTGCGCAAACCTGCGGGTATGTGATGCGAGTATCATACCAATCGCTGCTCGGTCTGATATCCAAGGAGTTGTCTACGCCATAGCGGAGCATGGATCGCAAATCATAAAATCCAGTCTCAAATAGGGTCATGGCCTTTCTCCAGAAGGGGTGTTGTCCAGAAGAATGATTAGGTACCTTAGGTACCTAGGCAGCTAGATGATTTCCAAAGTTGCACTGTGAACGGACCGTAAGCTAAGACACGCCCCAAATTGCAGTCCATCCACTAGGATTTAGTGAGTAGCCGCTACAATTAACAATGGAAAGCTATTAAAAACAGCGCCTCACCGTGCGCCGTCACCTAAAACTTTACTGTCTCATTACCTAAGCTGCAACTCAGTCAGGTATTAGGTAAGCCGCTAAAAATGCTTCAAAGGCAGAATTATAGCTTCAAAATAACTTCGTTAAATGGAGACCACTTACATTCATCTATGCCACGGCTTTTCGCGATCAACCATGACAAATCATTAAAAAAGAATCTTTTTCAATTTTCCTTCTAGGTCTTAATAGAACCATCGAACTTTTGAATCAAAGTTGATTATCAATTTTTCTACATTTATAATATTTTTCTAGATACAGCATGAACTAAAGACGAAGGTCGGGGCGAGCGAGCCCCGAGATTCTCACATTTTCAATGTGATAGCTTTCTTATTAGTAAGAAAAGGCGACATTACGTCAGGATAATAGGTATCGAAGTACGTGGGGGGTGTCTTTAATCGGTGTCTCTAGCTCCGGGCAGGGGTCACCGGTGCGGGAGAGCACCGAAGTGGGCTATTATTGGTCAGCATGGCAATGGAATGCTATACGCTCATATCATATCATGTTGACGTTGTGTCTGGGCAATTGTCAGGACGTCACTTCTAATGAAACTTAATAAATATCCTGCTCTTTGTCTTCTTCTTTCCTTTTTGAATTCCGCAAGATATCCATTGTTCTTATTAATAGCACAACACCTCAAGCTTCAACCTTGTCTCGTCATCATCAATCCTATTATATCATAATTCAGCATTATTCACCAACCACCACGATGTCTCGCGCAGTTCTCATTGCTGGAGCCACTGGAAAACAGGGCGGCGCTGTTGTGAGCGCACTCATCAAAGCGAATGCCGATTTTGAAATCCTAGCCCTCACGAGGGATTCCCAGTCGGCATCCGCTCAACGACTCCTGAAGAAATCGCCCAAGATCAAACTCGTAACTGGAAACATGGATGCGCCCGACGATATTTTCACCAAAGCCAAGGAAGTAACCAAAACGCCTATTTGGGGAGTCTACAGTGTGCAGGCAGCAATCGGCGGCGGTGCCACCTACCGAACCGAGGAGGTGCAGGGCAAGGCCCTAATCGACGCATCGTTGAAGAACGGCGTCAAGCACTTGGTCTATTCCTCAGTTGACCGGGGTGGTGCCAAGTCGGATGACAGTCCGACGGATATCCCGCACTTCATCAGCAAGCACAACATCGAACAGTACCTCTACGAGAAAACGAAAGGCGGGCAGATGAACTGGACTGTCCTTCGACCCGTCGCTTTCTTCGAGAACCTCGTGCCAGGCTTCACGGGCAAGGTCTTCTCCACGAGCTGGAAGATCAACTTGGACAGGAACCAGAAACTGCAGTTGATTGCCACCAGCGACATCGGGTTCTTCGCCGCCGAGGCTTTCATTAAGTCGGAGGAGTACAAGAATAAGAAGCTGAGCTTGGCGGGCGATGAACTGACCTATGACCAATTCGCCACTATTTTCAAACAGAAAACCGGCGACGAACTACCTACAACCTTCCATTTCGTTGCGGCCTTTATCAATTGGATGGTGAAGGAGCTCGGATACATGTTCAGGTGGTTCCACAAGGTCGGATACGGAGCTGACATCGCGTCCTTGAGGAAGTTGAATCCCGATATGAAGGACTTTGGTACATGGCTTGAGACGGAAAGTCAGTTCAAGACTCGAAAATAGGCCTGTATTCTATTAATGGATTATAAAATTGTATGAATAGATAATTTCGGTAGTAGGGAAATGAGATGAGGAATAACCTTTACTTAGTCATTCAGCTTCGTAGCCATCTTCTTAAGCGTGCATCAACTAAGAGATACCTACCTAATCTAGTGATTTTCATGTCACAAACTTCTACACGAATCAAAATAGGGGTTGGCAATTCGAAGCTTTAGTGTTAATACATAGGTTATCTATTAAAATTTCCTCTGATTCCTTGACATGGTAGCTAAAAACCAACTAGTGAGAGACCAGATCCCGGATTAGTAGATGGACGTTTAGGTATATTCACTTTCTACCAACCCTTCGGCGTTTTCTATTCATTCTCCTTTCCCGTTCCCCAGGATTTATGTGGACGGGTACAGGCTCACCAACCAGCACTACAGGTTCCGTGACCAAACCACCGACTGACACCGGCTCCCTGGCCGGAGGATCTAGTAATGGAAGTGGAAGGAGCAGCAAGTCGGGATGAAATACCGGCTCTCCAACCACAGGAATCGGTAATGGATTATCCGTTAGGTTAGCTAGTGGGTTGACCCCCGGAACAGTCTGTTGAGACAGGTTCGCCCAGGAAAAGATGGACGGGAGTGAGAAGGACGAGATGTTCAAAGGTAGAGTCCCGTTAGAAATGAGGTTGGTGCAAGAACTTCCAAGCACATACTCATCAAAATACCCAGCATTTCCATGAACAAAGTGAATGATAACGATAACCTGGATAGCGAGGAAGCATATAATAAACTTGTCTGTCGAAGTGAAGGGGCCCATTTTGAAGCCTAGTATACATCGACGATGAGTATGAAGATGATATAAACTTCAAGTTAGAAAGGTGAGTCCCATGTTTATTAATAGTCCCTATTGCCTATTATTGTTTGTGAACGATGTGCTAAGATGTAGGAACAATCCTACAAGGTTACAAGCTCATTGTTATAAAACAAAGAGTTATGTACTCTAACATATTTTTTCAGAGTTAATGATTAGTAATTAGAGTAGAACAAGCTGAATAACTTCAAGTTGCATGCATCATTGATGTAAGGGGGCATAGAAATGTACCTAGGTACCTACCGGGTCGTTCCGACTCCGGTACCGTCACGTATCCCGAATAAAAAATTGCGTAAGGCCGAAGTCGGCTTTTGTCGGTCATCCCGTGACTCCGGTGCCCAGCCGGCCATCCTTCATATCGGTTTTCTTTCTCTTGAAGTTATGTCCGTAAAATTAAAATAAACCAATAAGTTATTGCGTATATTGTCAGATCTTACCGTCCGTGTCTGGCAGGAAGGCTAAGCTAAATGTTCGAAAGAGTTAAACAGTCCCTGAAGTGGTTTTACCATGAATTCGGACTAGCCGCCATTCATGATGCCGGGCTTGATGCCTACCTCATTATTCTGGCGCGGACCTGTCGCATGTTCGCCTACGGAACCAATGCGTTGATTTTAGGTATGACTTCTCGGATGATGGCCTCATTTGCATGGTCTTGGCAATCCTAACCAAATTATGCAGGCATCTTCTTCTCCGCTCTGGGGATATCAGATCACCAGATTGGCTTGTTCATGACATTTACGTTAATGGGCGATGTGATATTGGGGACATTCGTAACACTCGTCGCGGATCGCATTGGGAGACGAAGAGTCATGATCGGGGGCTCTTTGTTGATGATACTAAGCGGTGTAATATTTGCACTTTTTGAGAACTTCTGGATCTTGTTACTCGCTGCAGTGGTCGGTATTATTAGTATCACCGGTGGCGACTTTGGTCCCTTTAGGAGTATAGAGGAGTTGGTTATATTCTCGCCAAAATAAGTCTCAGTATTAATTATGGCTGACGGTTCTTTAGGTCGATGATTTCACAAATCACCACTCCATCAACAAGGGCGGATGTACTATCATGGCATGTTACCATAGCGCTATTCGGGTCCTCTCTAGGGAGCGAGCTATCCGGAAGAGTCCTCCACTTTTTACAAAATAAAGATGGATGGTCGGAAGTTGATGCGTATCATGCCTTATTTTGGATATACGCGATAATGGGTGTGGTCAATCTTGGACTGGTTTTGCTGTTGTCCGATTCCTGTGAGCTATCACAAGCTAAGAGAACTTACACTCAAGTTTCTCAGGACGATAGCGCACAAGATACGAACGGTGGCGCTGAGAGCCCCGCAGAATCCCCTGAGATAATGCCCACCCCTCATAAGCGCCAGAATTGGATCATTCGAAGTCTCAAGTGGTTTTCGAACCGACTAGCCTTGATATCGCCGACAACTCGATCGGTAATGTATAAGCTATGGTTCTTGTTGGCTGTGGATTCGCTGGCTGATGGTATGGTACCGTACTCTTTGACGAATTACTATATGAATGAAAAGTTCCACCCTCGAAAGTCGACTCTTGGGGACATTACCTCGTTTAGTTACTTTCTCGGAGCGATTTCAGCATCTTTCGCGGGCCCCCTAGCCCGGAAAATTGGGTTGATTAATACGATGGTGTTCACCCATACCCCATCTTCAGCGGCCGTCTTATTCTTCCCGCTTCCTCCTTACCTTTGGCTGACAGCTGGGTTGCTGCTTGTTCGTGCGGGGTTGAATAATATGGATCAAGCGCCGCGGGCGGCATTCATTGCTGCGGTAGTCAAGCCTGAGGAGCGGACAGCCGTAATGGGCATTACTGCTACTGTTAGGACCCTAGCCGCCATGACCGGGCCTACAGTTACGGGCGTTCTGGCTGCAAGCGATCGATTTTGGATCGCCTTTGTCGCGGCCGGATGTTTCCGATTGGCGTACGACTTTGGGCTTTACGCCATGTTCGTAAATATGAAACTTCACGAACATGAGCATAAGCCTGCCGACTTGCCTAATGGACACGGTGCAAGACGTATTCCTGACGAAGAGATGGAACTAGAGAGTCTAGCTGATTCAGCTGATACAGTTGATACTGATAGCGGTAGTGAAGATTTAGGCCCTGAGAAATTAGAGCCAAATACTGTACGGCGTCTTGAAGTCCCAGACGGAAATCAAAGGATTCGAAGTAGAAGTCCACGTCGGGAGAGATACATAGAGAGTTAGGATTCATTATGATTCATCGCGAACACGCAATTGCCTGTTGCCTATCAAGATAGACGGATGATTGGATAGATGCAGCGTTGAAGAACATTTTAAGACAGTTTTACCATTTAAGGAGAGCTGCATCGTACAGGGGTTTTGATGCATCGGACATAACAATAGTGAAATGATCTTCTATCTTTATATGAATATATATGCATTATACGAGTATGATGATTCGGACATGAAACTATCCGAGACGTTTAAGTCTGCGGCTGGAATTCCTAATTATTTCTAACGTCATTTACAGCATGATACGGCGTGATTATTGACCCGAAATTTACCTTGGCTAAGGAAAATTGATGCAGAGCTACGTCTTCTAGTTTGCCTGATATTTTTATACCTACCTAGGTACCTACCGTTTATAAAAACTTGTTCCAAGGTCTTGCAATTCACGATCTCTTCTGCGCCGGATCACTCGGATACCACCTCTGAAGACTTTAATCATGACGTCCACAGCTGCAGTTATTGGTAGCACCGGTCTCACCGGCGCTCACATATTATCCACACTCCTCGGCCTCGACGCCTTCAAGTCAATCTACACCATCTCTCGCCGAGCTCCTGCAGCCGAGTCGCCCAAATTGACGGCCACCGTCGAATCCGATACTACCAAGTGGGCATCCAGCTTAAGCTCCATCGCACCACCGCCATCCGTAGTATTCTCCTCTCTGGGGACCACGCGAGCCCAAGCCGGTGGTATCGCAAATCAATGGAAGATCGACCATGACTGTACGTCACAACAACCCACCCCCTCTCACAATTGTCTCAAAGCATGTATCGAAAATATAACAAAATAAAACAATGAAACTAACCGCAATAATTCTCCCACTACAGTAAACGTCGAACTCGTCAAAGCCGCCCATAACGCCGGAGTCAAGACCTTCGTATTTGTATCGGGCGCCGGCACGCGCGGTTTCCTTAGCAGCTACCTCCCGTACTCGAAGATGAAGATCGGCGTCGAGGACGCCATTAAGGACAGCTTCGAACAAGCAATTATCCTGCGACCGGGTCTCATCATGGGCAAGCGCGAGGTCGAACACACCGGCGGGCCGTTCGCTACGTCCGTCGCGCGCGGTCTCGGTAGGATCAGCCAAGGCCTACAAGACGCGCTCGGCCAGGATTCCGAAGTCATCGGACGCGCGGCCGTTCATGCCGCGGTATTGGCGGCGGAGGGGAAAGCGCCTAGCAAGTACTGGGTCCTGGAACAGGCTGATATCGTGAGGCTTGGGAGGGACGAGTGGAAGGCTTAGGCTACGATAGTCAGGAGAGGAAGGGAGTGGAAAGCTTGTGTTTTCTCACGATTATACGTTTTCTTTTCTTTGGGTAGGCATGGCGTCTGGTTCGTATGCTTTCGGATACCTTGGTGATCGGGAGGCAAGTTTGGGATAAAGAGAAGGAAGTTCAAGAGAGAGTTGAATGCTACAGAATTCATGCAACGAAGTTCGTCATGCGGCTCTAATAGCTTCACCTTTTAAGTCTAGATTTAGATGGTGTGCCGTCTGCTTACTTCCCAGATCTATGACTCGTCATTGGCTGATTTTTACGAGCAACTGAGTGTTGGTACGTCAGGCATATCTTGTCCCCTGCTAGATGGACGATTTCTCCCTTTTCATCAAAGCAATACTACCAACAACTAAATAAATACAAGAAAAATTCCTCTTCATTCGTTGCAGTCCCTTTCATTTTCAATCCATGTATGACGTATGTGAGGGTGCACACAGGGTCTCATGCACTTGCCATGTAGGATCATCATCGCTGTAGATGAGGGGTGTTAATTCGATAATGTCATCCCTTACTTACATGGTAAGCAGTGGCTGCTCACTGGCTTTTCTAGTTGGTTAGGTACCGATATTTTCGCTTACGGGTACATCAAATCGCCCAAGACCACCAATACGGATGCTGTAGTAATCTCGAATTCCACGCCCAACTTCCAGTGTCAGCATGTCTTACGTCAAATCTAGATAATTTTCGTCTATCCCAGAGATCTCCCAATCACAACACCACCATCCCCTTCCCTTCACCTTTACCTTATAACCTCGCTCCTCGTGGTAGTCATTTCTTCTTTCCCATAAACGCCTCCACAATCCTCCGAAACTGCGCCCGCCTCGGCTCCTCTGTGACATCGAACCTATCCTTCACAATACCGACCGGAATCTCCTCGTCCCCCCTCGTCAGCCCCGCCCACGCCTCGTCCGTGAACTGCTCGACCGGAATCCCGATATTACCTTCCCCGATAGCGACTAGCTCCTTTTGCTGCGAGTGTAGCTCGGTCTGCACTGCTGGCGGAAGGATCTCGATGACCTTGATGTGCTGGCTCTTCGCGTCGTAGCTGAGCTGTGCCCGGATTGACCAGAGGAGCGAGTGCAGGGCTGCTTTCGTCGCGCAGTAGTTACCGCATCGCGGCAGCGGGACGAGCGCGAGACCTGATGTCACACCCACCAGAGCCGCGGGCTTAGGAGCTAAGGATTGCAGGTGTGGAAGTAAGTACGTGATCAGATACAGGTAAGAGGTATAGTTTGTGCCGAGCTCCTGTATAGTGCGGGGCAGGTCAATAGCCATAGGCTTAGAGAAATCGAGGGTGCGCTGGATGCCAGAATTGAGGATCACGGCATCAATGAGGGGGTATTTGGTAGTGATACTTCGTTTCGCGATCAGCCCAACAATTCTTGGTGTTTTCGTTAATTACAGCGATTGTACTTACTCTTTAACCCATGCCCCAATCTTGTCGAAGTCAGTAATATCGAGCTGCGACGCCGCCGCTTTATCGGAGCCATGCTTAGCTATGAACGCGTCGAGCCTTTCCTTGCGACGACCCACGACAATGACGAAGATCCCGTTCTCGATCAAGCGCTCGGCTAAGGCCCAGCCAATTCCTGCCGTCGCGCCAATTAGGAGCACATTCTTATATGGGAAAGACATTTTTCCCTTTGTGAAATCCCAATACACAGGCAAGGCCTACAATTGATTCTAGGGGTTTCAGGCGTGCCTAGCAAATTTGAAACCACTTCTCTAGCTACTAAGCATTGACGATGTCGCGAGTCTACCTAACGTACATAGCAAATTCTACAAATAGGCAAAGTTCGCCTGTCTACCTAGTTTATCCTGAGATCGTTAATTCGCCTACCGGCAGAGGCGAGGGGGTAGCACCAGACGCCGTCACACATCTGTTCGGGAAATTTATGCGGTACGCAACCTCCCATTCTCACATGGATCTATGGGTTCTGCTTGACATAGGGCAACCCCACACGAATCTGCAGTATCAACGATCTAGAGGGTGAACGTTGAACCCCATATCGGCAGCTCTCATCCGAATATGATTGGAGAAGCAAGATAAAGTTCCCAGAGAGTAGCATTGCCGAGCTCCCCTCATGTGAACCTGGTCCGACCCCAATTCGGTAATCACGATACTTACCTAGGTACCTAGCAATCTAAGAAACAGGTAAGGAAAGGCATTATTCGAAAAACTCCAGAATTTTACACAGAATAATACATCATTTCTCAGATAGCGCAGAGAAGGTTTGTACCTATATCCTAAAAGGTTCTCGTTCATACCAGAGCTCTAACCTTAGTTGAGATGCGATATGAACATCTAGCATCCAGTTAAGCCGACCCACGATTTTCCTGAAGCCAGTCCCTCCATTGTTGGTCTTTCAGAATCGAACGAACTCTAGCCTCAAGCCATTCCGTATTTCCCCAAAATCCCCAAGAAGCCTGGAATCTCAGCCAGTCCACCAGCGCAGTCTCCCAATGCCGAACAAAGACGTCCCAATCATATTTCTGGGTACGCCCTCGAGAATCTTTGAAGTCGCTGACCAGTTTCGAGTAATAATATTTCAAGAGCTTTTTCTCGCCCTCATCCATCGACAGCTCGTTTGGAATATCGCTGCCGTCTTCTATAAGTAAGCTAAGTGGCACCGAGCATGTAAATAATTTTGCCAGATCACAAGCACCCAACCCGAGACCAACGTATTGAAAGTCGTAAAACGCAACCTTGTCGCCGGAAATTGTGGTAAATAAATTCTCGGATTTCACATCTCCGTGAATGAGCGTTTCATACTCTCGACCGCGTGGGGTCAGAAAGTCTGCTACTAGCTCAGAGATCGATTGGCCTCCGGGGATAGTTGGTACGGTGAGAACACCAGACCACTCCGAATTATCATCTTCCGCAAGCGATGCATACTCCTTTCGCCGAGTAGCAAGATATGTGTAGCCTCCGTTGAGCCACAGTTTCTTCCCTGGAGAGCTCTTGTCTCTTCGTCTCTTTGCCTCCTCGAGCGGTGGAAGGAGGAACTCCCCAAGTGTATCAGGTACCAGCTTTCGACTTGTTCCATGAAAGCTAGATAGCCAATCTAATGCAGCAAAAATCTGCTTTTCATTAAGCTCAGATCGCTTTTCTCCGGCAATGGGGAAAAGGGGCCTAAGATCAGATATTACTGCAGCCAAGATGAGTTAGCAGTGACCAATTTACGTATCTAGGGTGTATTCGAGTCGTAGATCTCATGTAACCGTTCGTTAAACCCCAAACCCCTCTCTTCTCTCTTTTTTCTTTTTGAGAGTTGCAATTGAAGACTCCTAAAAAGGGGGTTACATACTTGTTGCAGTCACACCTCCAAGCAGCTCAGCACCAGGTTTCCCGCTTGCCTCCCGCGTAGTAGCAACACAATGGGCCACAGAAGTTTCATCCTCCAATTGTGGTGCCACTGAACTGTAGAAATATTGTTCGACCTCATAGCTCATAAGTTTTCGCAGATGGCCTTCATCCGCGGAATCCAGGCGCGTCTGTGGAGGCGCAATGAATTTGAGTATCAGTGGAATTGACTCGGCCTTCTTCCCATCATTTTCACCGATAGCTCGAGCCGTAAGCTCGTAGATGTACCCGTAGCCAGCCCATAGTGTCTGCAGCTTCTTCATGGTCACTACTTCGAGCGACTGCCAAGATAGCATGATAGCAGCCACGCGCTCGGGCTCGATAGGAGCTTTAGGGGCAACATTACGGCGCATAACTGCCCAGACAAATATCAGAAGCAGTAGAAGCTTAAGAATCGTGCCGTTTTTCATTAAGTTTAAGTTAATGGCCGTAAGATATTCTCCTTGATTGGGTCTCGAGGTAATGCAATGCTAGATTTGAATGGTGCTAGCGGTGTGATTCGATGTTGGTCATCGAGCTAGGTCCATAATACCCATAAATGTTACCCTACCAACACGCTAGAGCCGGACCGATGCAAGGACTTGACAGCTGCCAGTAAGATGTCTTACCCCTTTTCTAACACTATCATTAATAATGTCAACTTTTTTCTTCCTAAGTACCTATCTAACGATGGAAGATGTGGACGCAATGTATGAGACTCACTTAGTCTACTAGTCGACTAATGAACATATCGATTCTCATTAACTTAAGTATTATTCAAGTAGCAAAAGTAAATTCATACCTCAGGGAATGGTATTTTCCCAAATACTATTCGCACTGACTCTGGCCTGCCACTCCACCTTCTTCCCACTATCTTTCAACACACTATGTTTAAGACGCTTCTCCTCCCCCTTTTTCAGCAAGAACCCATTCTCCTCAAAGGTAACAATGACTTCATCAGCGTCGTCTCCACCCAGACTCACCCAAGTCCAAATACTCGTTCCATTTTCGGCTCTAACCACGAATTCATCAGACTCGTCGTCGTGCTCAACGGTTAGCCCAGGATCTACCAGCGCGGCAGACGCTAGGGGAGTAGGTGTCCACCAGTTAGTATGCGTATAAGTCTTCGTAGCCTCAGAATTCGGCGGTGTCCCCGACGCCGTAAGGTTCGCCACAAACACGACATCGCTAGCATTAAGGACCGAGGTTGATTTCAGTTCATTGACGCTCAACGTAGCTAATAACGTAGCATTCAACCCTCCAACGGTAAAGTTCACCTCTTTCGCCTCGTTATCAAGGTCGACAACCGTTCCATTCCAAGAAACCCACCCAAGATTCGCTGTACCCTTTACCTCATCCCATAAATCATTTACGGCGTACACTTCCAAGACGCCAGTCGTAACATCCCAAAGTGGCGCGATGATCACATTTTGGTAGATATCCTTAGCGATGCTATGCAACACCTTCCACCTGCCGTCATACTCGATCCCCGCCCACGTCGGCGCTTGCCAGATATCCTCCAACTGCCAATACAAGCTTCCCAGCTGGTGTTCCGGTCTTCCGGACCCGATCCGGTAGAATTGAATCTGGCTCTTATAAAAGTCCGCTTGAAAGATCTGCGTCGTGTGAATCCAAGCTGAGAAATTAGCCAGAGGATCCGTCTTCGACGGCACGGGGTAGTACATCTGAGCCGCGATAGTCATCTCCGCCATCCCCTTGCTCGCGTTGGCGAAATTCGACGTGCTGAGCCCGCCGGCGGGGTAGTGGTGGTTTCGAAGGACTACCGTCGAGCTATTGAAGCTTAAGTCTTCTTCCGATACGGCCTGCTTCCATGAGTTGATGCTCGGCATGCTGTGGAAGCCGAATTCGTTGGCGAACCGTCCTACTGGGTAGCTGGATATGTTGAATGCCTGGTCCGCGTGGTAATTGTAGTGGTCCGAGTCGCCGTAAATCTCCCCTGGCGTCCTGTTGTTGTAGCGCTCGGTGATCGGGATCGGGTTGCTGAAATTGAGTGACAAGTACCCGTTCGATGTGCTGCTTGGGGTATACGAGATGCTACGACTGTTGCCAAAAACGGCTGGTAAGAGCGTGCGCAAGAATAAAGTCTCGTACTCTTGCTGGAGACGATAGAATATGGGCGTGTTTGGTGGAAGCAACAGGAGCTCAAGAGATTCAAGTTCGTTTCCGCCAGCCCAGAGAGCTAGTGAGGGGTGATGGTTCACACGCCGGACTTGGTAGACGGCCTCTAAACGGCAGTTTTCGAGGAAATCCGGGTCAACGGGGTAAAGGGCATCGCCGAACTCAAATTCCGACCAGAGCAAAATTCCTAGTTCATCTGCAATGTCGTACATGAAATCGGGGGAGTAGGCACCACTTGCCCAAACGCGAAGCATGTTCTGATTTCCTGCAACGACTGAGTCGAATAATTGTCGGATCCTATCAGGCGTTACTCTCGGCCAGAAAGCATCTGGCGGAATGAAATTGCTCCCTTTGGCGTAGAATGGTTGGCCATTCACTTCAAAGTGCCAATGATTTCCCGGGGCTACTCCTTTTGATAGCTCTTCATCTGAGATGGGTCCCATATTCAGAACAATTGTTCGAAATCCAGTCCGTTTGGTTACCGAAGATAGAACATTACCCGATCCCGACACTATTTCAATGGTGATGTTATAAAGATCTTGTGATCCTAGCCCGTTTGGCCACCACAACTTGTAATCCTCTGCGGCTAGGATGGCCAAGCCAGTAATAACGTCACCATCATTCGTAATATTAGACAAAGCGCCATTACTTACTTCTTCACCAGTATCAACGTCAACGATTTTGAAGTTCATACCAGCGCCTTCCGGCACAGTACCAATTACATCGACACTGGCATTCAGCACCCAGTTGGCAGTCTGGTCAGGTGGGAGGTTATTCAATTGGCCTTCGCGATATATGTCCAACAGCGAGTTGCGAACATAAACCTCGTCTCCACCAAGTTGAAGGGCCCAAGCCTTCTGCCAGATTCCCGCCGGGGCGAACGCCGGACCCCAATCCCATCCAAAGTCCGACTGCTCCTTTCGAATAAATTGCCGATTAGGGAATTCAAATAGCCCTTCGATCCCCCATGGCCAGGTCTCCTGGCCGGGTTCGTTCGCGATCTGGTCGGCAATTGTGGGGGCGCTGCCAAAGTGAACTTGGAGCTCAGGGGGGTTCGATCCGCAGTTGGATATGATATCAGTGACATCGAAGAAGTACTGGCGGAACTGGTTGTTCGTGCTTGCTACGGGTTGCGAGCAGAGCTGGATATCAGCAAATGTATCAAGTCCGTTAAATAGAAGGAACGTGCTACTATTTTCCGCCGATGATGGTAATAGGAGGTTAGCGGTATAAGTCCAGTTTGACAAGGCAACCCATCGCAAGTCAAAATCGTTGAGTCCATAGTATGGATCGTCTATCACGTCTGATGCATATAGATCTAGGTGCACGTGGGACGGGACTTTTCCAGGGACCGAGATGTTCATTCCATCGTTGGTGAGTGTCCAACTTGCGTCAGTCAAATCGACAACATTTACAGCACTGACAGTTAAAGATGCCCAGGTGATTAGGAGGAGGGCAAAATACATCTTGACTGTTTTCATTACCGAAACAGGTTTGATCCAGCTGGAGGTGTTGTTCTTGGACCTGGCGAGGGGTCCGCTGGTTTTTGTAATACCTGATGGGCATGTTCGGGGTGTAATGCGCCGCCCAAGGGAATTGGAACGAGGCATTATGAGCGGAGAATGGCATTTCCAATTATACACCTCCAGAACGGCGTCAAAATAAACGGACCATGTGCGAGTAGTATCAATAATACTATAATGCACTGTAGCTTTAGCTATCCCACAAGTGCCTGATCAGCACTTTTTACAGCTAGGATACATATAAGTTACCTAAGTAGGTAGCTCAGGGGATTGATTTTTATAAAGTGTTAGATATTGTCACTCGCACATGGCCCATTTATTTTGACGCCTTTCTGACCTCTAATCCGATATAATTCCTTTGTCTTATGATGGGACACGACCGGTTTACCATGGGTCTGAATCTTGAAATGAGGGGAAATGATGTAAGTCACCTCCCGCCCTGCCCGGATCAGGGACCCTTGCTCTCCTTACATACCTATAGACAAAGATAATGTGAGCTTCTTATCTTGGATAGAGCCACATGAAGTATCATAAAAAGAAAGTATAGCCTGTGCGAATATAATCGGCATTCTCGGGACGCCACGCGGTCATAGATACAATCTGGGGAACGTTACATAACTGCGCCTCTGTCACCCAGACCGGAACAACTGCTGCAGGGATGAGTTACTGCTATTCGCGTAAATATATAAAACCGTTCTCTGATATTATATCCTTCGGTGTATATTGTAGAGGCGAAACGATGGAACTCTCCTCGACGCCTTGAGCAAAATGGTCTCCAGAAAAGTGTTCCATGCGCTAATTCTACTGTGTCGCACTGTTGTCGGCGCCGTGCCTTGTGTTACACAGTATACATCGACATCCTACACGATATGTATAAGTTACCTAAATAGGCGGGGCGGGAGATATCCAGGACCACAGTCAAAAACAGTATTATTAATACATGACACTTTTTCCAACTCCATCCCATTTGAGTTACCCGTCCTAGCAGCACCGATGGACCGAATTGGTTACCATATTAGAGATTTAGAAAATAAGAGTGTTTGTGGTTGAGATAAAAGTGTATTGAATTAAGTACTAGAGTCCTGCTTCTATTATAGACCTAGACTTTCAAACTTCAAATCTGCTTGAATACGCATTCGCCAGCCGTATTGCTGAATACAGGGAAACCTTCTATGAGGACAAAACCTGTAAAATATTCATACATATCCCATGCGTCTCCCTTCTCTGCGTCTCATGAAGCTTGTGTCGCCATAATGCATCGCTCAGATGTCCGCCATAATTCCCGAGTATCCTCATAAAGGCAAGTGCTGCCCGGAAGCACTAGATTGGTGTGTTGGTTGATCGTTTATCAGATATCAAGACGCGTGTATAATGATTATATGTAATAATCTACTGTCGCAAGTTTGGTTGCATCGAGAAGGAGTTTAATTCGTGAAAGGCCGTGTCCGGCATGCTTGTTACCAGCCTCTGGGCACTATCAGAGGTCTGGTGGGATCGGGCTTGTTCTACAAAAATTGTTAATAACTAGTTTAGAACATTATGGATAAAGAGAATAGTTACCTGTATGTGTACCACGATCCTGCGTGAGTCTCTTGTGCGACGTCTTCATCGTCGCCGTTTTCCCATCTGCTAAGTCCGCATCGTGATAGGTATCGTCGCTTTTGGACTGAACTTCCCATTTCATTCCATTTTTAGCGAATTCCAGTAGTTAGGATTATTTATCTCCAGTGTGGCTTTAGAATAAAGTTTAGCCTTGATCCACAGACTTTATAGTTTCTTTTTGATTGCTGTGTTGTTGTTGTCGATCCCGGAGTAGTCTTTGCAGTGATGATTGTAAGGGCACCAACCAAAAGAGATCGTGTTAATCAGGCCGTATGTTAAGTTTGGATCGAAGCTGGCGATGTGTTGGAGTAGTTGCATTTTGTAAAGTTGCAGCGATGTTGTTTCGAAGTATTAGTGCCGAGAATAGGGTCGAAAATTTATACCCATCTGTTGTAGGTTTGCCAGCATTTTTGTGTTTTCGGCTCCCTAGACTCAAGGATTCTGGCCACACAGGGATTTATCCAGCGGGTAGCGAAGCGTTTAATTTTCGCCATGTCGTTAAGGAGATCCTTCAGACTCTCCTCCGTCATGCGCAACCTTTTAGGGGTCTTGTCGAACTCCTTAAGTGTCGACGCGGGCACAACAAATGTTGCGGGCATGTATACCCAAGATGTTTCGGGCTTCGGGAAAGACGCTCCATCGGCGAGTTGGAGATGTTTTTGGTCGGGGAATGGTTTCGCTGAGCCAGAAAATGCGCGGAAGGCTTCGCGACGCTTGCATTTGTGGTTAAATTGCAT
The DNA here is from genome assembly GCA_022695765.1 of Annulohypoxylon moriforme. NCBI lineage: Eukaryota > Fungi > Ascomycota > Sordariomycetes > Xylariales > Hypoxylaceae > Annulohypoxylon > Annulohypoxylon moriforme. The sequence continues at coordinate 75,050 of MU403173.1, forward strand.
CCATGGTGGAAGATAGTTGTTTTCCCTTCCAGAACTGTAGGCAGAGACTGTGGCGACAAGGAAGTGCTTGCGATCATTCGAGTGCTCCAGAATGATAACTGGGTGTCTTGTTGCTTTCTTGTGTAGGTATCCGCTGCTTATTAAGGAGTCGTATTCGTCTAAGGTGAATTCTTCGGCGTCCTTGAGGAAGGCAATTTCTCCGTCTTGCCAATTGTGTGCCGATACCGGTTTTTGTCGATTTACCCGCTGGTAGCAGAAGGACAACGGTACGTAATTCGTGCGTGGTGCCATTTTTGTCTTTTTTTGGTTGTTGTTGTTATATTGTTGTATTGTTGTATTGTTGTATTGTTGTGTGTTGTTTTGTTTTGTTTTGAGTTGATGAGCTGTAGGAAGTCATGTGTTGTTGACGGGATTTTGTCATTTCAAACGATTCTTGAAAGCTGTTAAGCTGTAGAAGATCAGGCAGAGTTGATGTTTTGATGGAGAAGAAAAGAAGAAACGAACATCAAGTCAGAGAAGACCATATTTATATATGCTTCGATGTGGTGACGCCATGCTAATCGGCGTCTATGTTTACATGGCTAAAGCATATGTGATCAAGTATAATTGTCGGGCGTTAAACCTAACATGAATGAGATAGCTTCAAGGATAAGCACTAGATAGGTACCTGATTATTAACTTTCTCTTCACAAAAACATGTTATCTTAAGTTTAAAGTAAGCTAGCCACGGGTATGACCGAAACTTGGTCATCTTCCGGGGAAACTTACCTGCAGATAAGTGACTCCATCTCCTAGGTACAGGAGATATCCCGGGTCGATGTCTATATTCTTGTTAACGATAGGTAATTCGAGTAGAGCCAACGAGTTATACCTAGGTATATTTAAGTTAGCGATATATTTGCCAAATATTAAACGCTCTTTACCTACTATCTTAGGTTGAGGTAATAGTATGGACGTAACTTCCTCCATCCCTACCTATTTAGTTCTTATAACAATAATAATGTCTTTACTAGGATGTCGCAAGGTAATCATATCGTAACACCATAGAGCAGAATAATTTACTATTGGGAAAATTGAGAACATTACAACATGGCGACTCCTTATTAACTTTTTAGTGAGCAAATAAATAGGAGTGGGGGATTGCCTCCGAGATTAAGATATCCGACACAAGGGAATCTTCGTATAAGGGGCGTCAAGGAACGAACTTTATTAATTAAAAATAATTGTTGCCGTTTAGAATTCAGTTGATTCAGAGTTGAGCTGAAGTTATTTGCCTCTAACAACCATATTATTTATTAAGCACCTAGTTGAGGCTTATATGCTCAAATATCGCATCATAAAGTTACACACATCATATCAATAATAGATAATGAGCAAATTCTCATCCAATAACTTTAACTCGTGTAGGTAATATCATAATACTCTCTTCAGATTAAATTTTCAATACCAAGCTATACGAGAGCCATATTAGTTGGGAACAATAATTTTATAAGTCAAGTTGTAATTGATTATCATTGTTTACCTACCCTAGGTAGGTACCTAGGTTGATAGAGAATCGTTGACGGCACAGCTTGGAATAAGCTCTAATATGCTAGCCAATAAGAATCAAGGTGTTTGTTCAAAAGGGTAATGCGATGAGACATAAACTGGGAGCAAGCCTAGTACCGAGACATTTTCCAGAAGCAATTATCGATAACCCTTATCTTATCTATCCCTGATTACGTGCCTAGAAGTCCGAATCTTGGATGGTACATCACAACCCCCGCCATGCATCAAATTCCATAGACGTCCATGAGTAACCATCGAATTTCCTGCTCAAGATCCTGTTACCCCTTAATTTCTAATTCCATCGTTCTCTTCATAGACTCGAGATATGATACCCTGCTAGAGAACAACTTACTTTGTCTCTTAATAGATTTATATTAGACTTATTGACTCTTTCCCGGAAACAATAAAGGCAACGATCGGCGCTCTCTCCATAGAAACTCAACCCCGCCATCCCTTCATCTCCGTCAAAGCGCCCAATCCCAACCAACCAACCAACCTACCTACCCTACCCGCGCAATCCATCCATACAAACCGCAAACCTCATGGCAGCGGAGATAGAGCGCCCGCGCATCCTCTACGGAGACGCGGGCCCGGAGCCGTCGTACCCGCTGCGCATGGAGGGGACCGTGATATCCGGCTTCGGCCGCGGGTCAAAGGAACTGGGGATCCCAACAGCGAACCTACCCGTCGACGAGGCCGCGACGCCTTGGATTGCGACCGCAAAATCAGGCGTCTACTTCGGCTACGCATCCCTCGCCCTCCCCTCCACGCACCCCGACCACGCGCACCACCACCGACGGCGCCAAGGCCACCCGCGCGCCCCCGCCGACGCCCCTCCCGTCCCTCTCTCCTCCGACTCCTCTGCTCCTCCCACAACAGACCCTTCCCCCCCCTCGCGCTGGCAGATTTTCCCAATGGTAATGTCGATCGGCTACAACCCCTTCTACAAGAACTCAGGGCGCTCGGCCGAAGTACACGTCCTACACAAGTTCGCCGCGGACTTCTACGATGCGCCGATGCGCCTGCTGATCCTGGGCTTCGTGCGCGAGGAGCGCGACTACTCGTCCCTGGACGCGCTGGTCGTCGACATCAACGTCGATTGCGAGGTGGCGCGCCAGAGCCTCGCGCGACCCGGTTGGACCCCGCGGCAGGGCGTCGTGGACGGGACTGGTGGGGATTTCGATGGGGCTTGGCTTGTGCGGGAGGAATGAATGGACTAGACAGCCTGGGGAGGATATGTTGGTAAGGCGAAGAAAGGGTGGGAGGGAGACAGGGAGAGAGAGTGATCTACGTATGCTTGGTAGATCTACGGATTACATTATTACCCACTCTAGTTAGGTCTGGTTTGCTTCAATTATTTTAGCTCTTGGGAATATAGGTACATACATACGTACATACATGCGTACACTCGTAAGTATGTAACTGTATGTATGTATCGTATCTAGCATGAAGCAAGCACAAGGCACGAGGCAAGATGTTGGCACAGCGTGGGTAAGGGTAAAGTCGGGATTAGGAGGGGTAACGTAAGCGAAGTTACCCGAGACGGCCCGAGGCATCCAATGCGCAAACTTCCGAAAGCCCGCGGGACACGTGAGACGCCTCGAAACGATATAGTCGATTTATACTCGTTCTAAGTTTGCTCATTGGTGGTTGAGCGCTCATCTTATAGAATAATAGACAGTGTCAAGTTTCAATTGAGTTGTCAACTTTTAGAATCAATGAAATTCATGTTACTCGGCCGTAAAGCCTAAGCTTTTAGGCCCACGCTCTATCCCATGTCTATCTACCTTATATAAATCCGTGAGATACATGCATGATATGACCAGCTCCCGGTAAGGGGAGAGGAGCTCTAAAATGCGAGCTCCGTCCAAAACGCCGCCCATGCTGACAGTAGGCTCCGTGTGTACTAAGAAAATAAAATGAATCCAAAATCATGCATGCGTCTATACCGTGCATCCAACTGTCGGCAACCCCTTATAGCCCCTATACAGCCAATTGGTCCTGGTTTCGATAGTAACATGGTAGGAACTGAAATATTGTTAGCGGTTGCCTTTGAACGTTAAGTATAAAATACGTTGGGAGAGAACTCACATTAATAACAATCAACATTGGGATATCAAAAACATCACGCTTAATGGTCCAGCAGAATGTGCAGTCAATCTTGCCGTCCTTCTCCAACTTGGATATGCCATGTTCCCCATCTATCCTCGCAACCCTATTGCTGAGGATACTGTTGTTGGTTCTTCGTTCCTTATGGGGAGATGACTCATCGCTGCTCAAGCATTCGCTCATTTCTTTGGTTCGATATTTGAGTAGTCGGCACTTCCTTGTCACGTGGCCACGGCTATCGTTGAATGCCAACTGAGCGAAGTCCTCGTAGAATTGAATAACACTTTCGTCATCCATGAACTCGGCAATGAATACCGGCTGTGTCTTGCCCTCCGAGGCTTTTCCTAGGTCGGGCTGGACTGTTCTTAATCGCGGGGTGGCGTATTCTGGCTTGCCTGTGCTGCCGAGGCTACTCAATTCAGACCCCGACCGACCAATATTGGCGTTCATGTTAGGTTCCTTGCCTAGTAGAATGTTCTTGGTCCATCCAGTCAACGCAACGAATTCTTTGTTGACAGCCGCTACCTCCCCTGTCCTCCGGCAAACAATGGTTGGTGCTGAGCAATGCCCCATGAAATCTTCGTATTCGAATAGCGTCCGTTGCAGGCATTTTTCCATGAAGATAAGATCTTGTCTATTGAGGTTCCGCGTACAGGAAATAAATGAAGGTCGGATGCTAGCAAGTGATTTGGCAATGCGTAAAGTTTTGTTGGGAGAAAATCGTCGTTGAACGAGCGCGATCAAGTTGTGAAATCCGGTAAGGTATGGGTAAGGCTCAGTGACAGTATCGTAGATCGCAGACGGATCGCGATGTCGTTTGCCTAGAACAGACTGGGGTCCGAACCGATTAGTTGAGTTTGAAGATTTCGGTTTCGGCCTTGTAGGTTGAACAATTGGTTGAGTACTTGCAGGCGTATATGTGCTTGCTGTTGGCGATTTGTCGAACGAGTACCCTGTAGGTTGCGGACTCGATGTGTTATCTGTACTAGGACTTGCCAAACTATTCGGCGTTGGGCCAGCAGCTGCCACGGCGTACGCATGGGGTAGTCCATGCTGCAAGTTACCTGGGTATGCGCCGCCGCCGCTGGCATCAACGCCCATAAAATTATCAGCTATGCCATTTTCATATACCTGATTATATTGGTTGACACCGTTTCGATACACCGCTGCGGGTCCGTAGTTGACATCTGCCCCAGGAGGCTGGGCTATGGCGTCTCTAGGTGGTGTCTCTGCCGCTCCAGAGGACATGTGACCAAGCATTCCAAATTCAAGAGCTCCATAATGACTTCCGAAATTGAGGCCCTCAAGGTCAAAATTGAATATTGCCGGGTTGCTTGGGTCAAATAAAGCTGGTGAAAAGTTATTGTTCATTTCACCAGACACCTGAGGGACCTGCATGGACCCCATCTGTGCTGCTCTGGACGTGTTCGGCGGTTGATACCCAGGAGTTACCGGAGAATGTTGTCCGCCAAAAGCCATATTCTCTGGCAATGATGCCATCTGGCTCTGGGGGTTACCACCATAGATAGAGTAGGATGAAGAATTGGAAGCTTCAGAGTAATACGGTGAAGTTTCGGCATTCCCATTAGAAAGATGCCTTCCATTTGTTGCCTTCGTATGAGCGGCTGGATTATAAGTCGGCCCAAGAACGGGTCTGAGCGCTTCCGGAGGAGCATCATGAAGATATTTAGCTTTCTTCCGCACACCGTCTTGGCAAGCATCGGCAAGACCACGTTTGATACATCTTTGGCAAGGACGTTCATCTCCTATCAAATAGTCAGTAATGCTACATGAATCGAAATTCTGAGGTTTCAACGCAATTCGCACTGAAACATCTGGGCTAGCTGGAGCTTGGCTGCGGGGTCATTGAAACAGATGTGCTTAGATGGAAATTTCAGCACACAAGCGTAAGGCTGAGACTCACCGCATGTTAAATGCGCTCTCTGGCAAGCATAACAGGCACGTCTAGCCTTCTTTCTCCTTGGACGATGAGGATCTTTAGGATCGTACTTCTTCTTGACTTCTCCTGAGTGTTCGGCCCCAGGTTCGGGAGAAGTGTTTTGATCGGCCAATTTGATATCTTCGTCCTTGATAGGTTGTTCCATGTCGTCGTACTCGTTCTCATTCTCGGACATGGCATCTGAGACCTCTGTCCCATTTGCTTCAACGTCTTCCGGCATCTTGTCTTAGTTATATATAAAACAGCTTATTTTCAGCTCTCCACGTCAAAAAAAAAGTGTGTGCCAATGCAAGTCCTGGGGTGGGTGAGTCTGGCGCAACCACACCTCTTTGAAATGATGACTATAGCTGATCTTTCCAGATGCCGCAGGAGTATCACAGTCAACCAGGGGATCTTATTTTATTTTTTTCCCTTCCCAAAAAAAAAACAATATTCCCTATTTCAAAACACTAGCACAAACCTCCCACCGCTTCTTAGCTTCGACTTTGAGCACTGACCCTTAGCTTGAATCGTGGACCAGTAACAATGGGTTTGTGGCGTATGCAGGCCAATAGAGTTGTCAGAGAAGGTGTATATCGAAGCTGGGAAATAACCAGGTGCTAGAGATATTGTATGTAAGACGCGGGCTTAGGTATTATGGCGCTGTACGCTGCCGCGGTGCGACAGCCGTGTCTGGGGGCCGGTACCCCCAAGAGGCCTTGCACAAGCACGGCGCAACTCGTATTCAGCGCGTTGAAGAAGGGAGGACGCCAATGGGCTCGTTCCCCGTTACAAAGAGGCGTTCCTTGTGCAACGGGGACAAGGCTTGCTGGGTCCCGTTCGACGGGTCTATCCGCTCTGTTCGTACAGATCGCGGGGGGTGTGTTATTTGTTTCCAAGAAGAATGATAACGGACCGGGCAACGCGGGGGGACAGGTCTTCGCTCATGGAGTCACGCGGCGACGGATAAAGCACTGAGGAGTTTGGCTGGGATGATATGCGGGATGCTCGATGGTTATGCAGCTACCCGCGACGTCTGAGCCTGTTCGCATTTGGTACTGGGGCGCACAAAATTTTGTTTTGTCGTCGGCGATTCGGATATGAAGATAGCCCTAGGGGGCTTATGAGGGGGGTAATAGAATGGATGTGGATTCTCAGTATGTACGTATATAGGTACGTATGTATGTCAGAGGTATGTATGTATGTCTAATGTATGTAATGTATTCTGAAAGTATTCTGGGATCGGCGGGTCTATGTAACTAAGGTAACGTATACGCACGTAGTTGAGGAAGAGAGGCTACGGAGTTGGTTATGTGCGGTATGGGTCTGGGTCTGGGAATGGATATGGATATGAGTATTGGTAGGTACGTAGTATGCGTAAATTCGTTATTGCGTTATTGTTGCGCGGCGTTTCGAGGATGATCGATTATGGCGCGGGCTATCTGAAATGGATGCATCTAGCGACTTTAGGATGATCGTCGCAAGAGATCTGAAAGAGAAAGAGGAAGAAGGTAATGTGGATGAGAGTGAAGCTACCTAATCAAACTAAGCCAGGGAGGGAAGAAAAAAAAAGAGGTAGCCCTGGAAGCGGAGGGAGGAGAGATAAAATCCCAGGCGCAAATATGGTAAATGACCAAATATTGATGAAGACGGCAACAACAATAATGAAGATTGTCGGTTGTCAAGTTTTACTTTAAACTCTTCAAGTGGGAGCGCCAATCAATTGGTCTCTAACGGTGGTGGCGCAAAAAGAAAATAAGGTAAGGTTGAAAAAGATCCCCATCAAAGGAATGGATGAGGTAGTGAGAGAAGCTGATGTCGACACCAATGACACGGACCCTTCAAAGCTTGGTGAGCCAGCCGACCAGAGAGAAAAAAAGCTAGAGATTGACGATATCGGTCGGTAGAGAGGTGAACCGAGAAAAGAGGGAATCGATCGATTTGATTGGTAGATGGTGTACCGCATTCTCGAATAATCGCCTTCCCTGCCTTCCTTGCCTTTCACATCCTTCACCCGAATTGCGGGGTTCCATCAAACTCTGTTTTGATTAGGTATTTCTTATTTTTTTTCCTTGATTTTATTTTATTTTTTCTAGTTCTCCATTTTTATGTACTTCCTCCTCTGTACCTATGTTTTTATTTTTCATTATTTTCAATTTGTTGTAGATTTCTTCCCTCCATCCTTCAATTCCATTTTCCAGATGTTCCCGTTTTTTCCCTTTCATCATATTACTCTCATCGCACGTGAGCATGATAAATTCCTAAGCCGAAATAGGGCTGGTGTTGCGTAGTGTTGCGCGTGGATTGCCCAAGAAAGCAGGACTAGAATTTATCAGGAATAGGGACGAAAGGGAGAAAGCCAAGTACACGCTAGACCTAAAATTGCAAGTGCTAATGCAGTTAATGCGGTTAGTTGGATCCACAAGGCCAAATCGACCAGTCAGGCACGGACCAACCAGCGCCAAGATTTATGCCAAGGATATCGATTCGAACCACGATACAAACTCGGATTACTAACTAGAAAAACGTGAGAACCTTGCACGACATCATTTCTAAGGTTGCTTTCCTCATCCCTCCTTACCCTCCTTACCATCATCATTAAGCAATTGCCAACGCCAGCCTTAAGCCCCGACAGCCGACAGGGCTCTGTGCCGTTTGATCGTTTAATGCACCATTTCCCCAGACGAGCACAAATGGTTAGCTCGACGATCGCAGTCACCATGATACCGAACATCAATGATACGTCGATATCTCTGTAGATATGTACATACGTACATACACCCAATGATCCATCCATTCACATTCATGGATACTTCATGGATGTATGTAATAAGCGAGGCGCCGATCCTTTCAATGTTCTCAATACCCAATCGACGTTACTGTTCCTTATGAATTTGGAGTGGTAGGTACAACACATCGTGCGTCCCGCACTGGCTCTCTCCCCTATTTCCCCTCAGCTGTCTCCAGATCCGAGGGAAAAGGAACAGTGTCAGATACAAGGTTCTTTCCAACAATATCAAAGTTCATATAGGTACGTACACATACACAAATGGGTAGTCGTCAGCAGGTACGAACTAGCAGGTACGAACCAGCTTCAAATCGAATACCGATTACTCCATTCCAAGTTGATAAGTATGACTCCACCAATTTCTCCATATCTCCATATTCCTACATGTACCGTATTCAACTTCATATCTGCCTGGCCAGCCTTTTTAATTCTCCGCGTTCAATGGATGCTGCTACATGCTACCCACTACATATCACATACTACATGATACATATTGTATACATAATGCTTCATCACGGACAAAACTCCGTACCCTCATTTCTTCCAATTCCAGTAGGTTACTACGCCGGTCATCTCAAATACAGAACACGTATTACACACTTTTTAAAAAAAGAAAGGAAAATTACACGGGGCCACTACAGATGGACCATTAACGGGCCATCGATATGTGCGTATATCCAATAACAACAATAACACCCCCAAATTAACCCCCCGCCAAAACGAATGGCGCTCTATACGTGCATAGCATGGCTGAATACATCAGCGCAAGCGAGGCAACCTCTCGTCGAATCATGGTCCACGTATCCGTTGTGCCGAGCCTAACTGAGAAGGAAGATGCACGATGCAGTGCCGAGGAGTTGACCCCATCGTGGGTCAAACCACATGCGGCATGCAGTCAAAATTGGATGGACCCAATCAACATCCAATCGACCAGTTAAGATCCATTCAGTGATCAGCCAAGAATCAGTCGAAGCTTCTATTGACGCGTCACTGAAGTACCGCCGTACTGGAGTATTCAAATCGAGGCATGTTGGGGATGTTGCTGATGAACTGTTACTACATGCTACACACATGCAAAGGTTCCTTAAGGGCCGTGAAAATTATTTGCAGATTTCGGATTCCGTTCTCCAGCCTGTTGCTACGTCGGCCACTCGCCAAATCTTAATGAAACAGGCAGGTCGCCGTGTTGATCTAGAATCTTGAATCTTGCTGCTCCAGACGAGTCTATCTATCTCGTCTGCTGTGTTGTTCGCGCCCTCCTATCGCCAACCTTCCCGAATTCTCCGGGGTGCCTGAAGATCTCCACTGCACGAAACTGCAAGAGACCTTCAATCTTTCGTGATGGCCACTATCTAGAGGTAATCACGAGCGATCACCCTCGGTACGACCAAGGGAGGCCGCATCCGACCTTTTCGATCGACCTTTCGCCACTATTCTCAACAGACAGGTTGCATCTCATCTGTATACCGCTCGCTTTACCCGTCGTTGTCTCGATGAAACTACATCCAACGCACCTTGACGCAGGTTATCCGCATATACAAATTCAATATAGTCTTGTCCATCTGAGATCGCTTACCCAGCTCTATGTAGCCCACGGCGCCAACCGTCCGCTGCTGCAATGTCGTGCATCTGCATGAATAGCGCACAACTATTCCTGCGGAATGTAACCTCACCTAAGGCTTGTTATTCCCCTGTATACCCGTCATGGATAGTGGACGCGGTCCCTTTCGGCGCTTGCCCACTCGCGTCTTTTTTTAACGCCGGGTACTGCTGTCATCATAGCATATCATAGGGCACATCAGCCCTGCTCTTGGCCAAATGAACTCGGGCAACACAGCATGTCAATCCTTTGGAGTACTATGCAATAGTACAAGCCAGCTATACTCGAACTCCAGAATCACGGCATTTCAATGGTCCAAGGACTGTCTTTTAAAAGCCGCGAATTCATAATTAAAATCACGTGTCCCAGCTGCATACAACCCTCGCGCGTTGCAATATGCTATGTGTTACGCGAATCGTGGAGAGCGGGATGGTAAAGGAGATGTAAAGGAGGTAAGGTAGAAGGCACGCTGCGACTTAAGTGGCTAATAAGGTCATTCAATCAGCTGTTGGCTGCTAGCTGGGGTAGATGTTCGAATACGCGGCACTCAATGAAGACCAACGAACTCTCCACAGAGACAGCTGAACGGCTACAGGCTTCGTGCAACTCTGGGAAGGAAGCGCTCCTCCGAATGCGGTCCGGCTCAACGCAGCATTAGCGGTCCTATGTACTGCCGACTGCCCAAACCATGGATGCCTATTTTACCAACATATTATGGTTGTCCGTGGTAGTATCACACATGATGTCACGGTTCCAAGCATGCCCGCACACGATGATCGCGTTACCTATAATCAAATGTCCTACCGCTCCCTTAAACCGGTCGCACAGGATACTAGCTTGAAAAAAACTGCTTCGGAGGTGCAAGACCATAGTGGTCGGCAGTACTCTGACAAAGCCATTACAAACAAGCTACTTCGAGGGGGTTATTTTAGCTGAGTACTTCGTGCTTGTTTCACCGACCAATCCTCTCGGCTTCTATACAAGGGTTGCTCGCACCGGTAGTCGACATCATGATTTACGTTGGGTCTCAAGGCTTAGCTTCCTTGGCAGCATTTAGACGATCCCAATGCTGCCCTCTAGATCAGACAAGACCTTGGCAATTGCTTAGAGTCAACGAAGTCAAACGCCGTTTCGTTACACAGGCAAGCCCCCCCAAAAATAGGAGAATTCCTAGTCTAGTCGTTATGGAAAATAGTCGGACTTCCGGCCAGAGAATATCATGCCATCTCTGTTCGAACCATTTTCGACTCGTTCTAATTTGCACGTAATGCAAAAGCCGACCCCACACCACTATGTGAGATCATAGTCCTTATCACCGCTAAGATTTTTAACATCAGCTGGGTGATACGCAAAGGCTTGGAGGTAGGCGTTGTGTCATTGCTTCTCAGCGTGAGACGAACGTAAAGCAGGCAGTCCACCTCACGGTGAGATACTTCATCTTACGTGAACGATACATTCGTTAGCTATCCTCGTACATCGGTTGTGGGCATATATTGAAAACTTGATACGAGGTTACAGAGCCGCCGCTGAGGCTTCTAGCAATTAATTAACAGGCGCATCGCCAAGTAGTTAAAAAAACACGAGACAAGTTTAGGGATCGCTAATAAGACCATATCTGATTGGTCCCGACAAGGTGGGAAGGATGATTAAGGAGAGGGTTCTATGACTGGCATACTCGGGCAGGAGCATTTGTTAAATGGTGGCGCCGTACATTGCATATCAGACGAGCTCAGGAGCCAATGGTCTACCTAGCCACAAAGCTTGACATTATTCGGAAATGAGGTGGCGCTCGATAGAATCCAGGCCTAGAACAGCAAGATACGAGGAGGATGTTTAATGTCTATGACAGGTATGCCCTCTCAGGGGATCAGGCGTTGCTTCCGATCACGACGACCGCAACATGATATCCTGCGGCATCAAGCGACGTGGTTCCTTGGCATGAGTACTAGGCGTCGGTCGTGGAATCCTCCTTACGGCCGCAGAAACAGACCGCGCTAAGGCAGGTCCTGTTTTCTGCTCTGCATCGTAGCTACGCACACCACTTATTCTACTACCGATACCCCTAGCCATGGTTCTTCTAAGATTGGCACTAAGGCTGACTCTTCGTCATAAGTCGTATACATCCACCACAGGAAGGCGGAAGAGCGGTTTAAGCACGAGTTGCATCCTGCATTACTTTCAAATCCCGGGTTTGAATTCATGAAGATCTGTCAAAATACTTCCATCTCGGAAGCTGGCTACATGCGGTACATGGCGTTCAAAATAGGCCGAGCGAGGAAGCAATTTGCGAAGCGCCACCATTACCATCTATAGTCTTGGTTCGGTTTCAAACGGCTGAGGCGTGATAAGATTACCTCTTATCTCGATTAGAGTCAGAATGTGCCGAATCAAACAGAAATGATGTCTGCTAACCAGGTTTTTTGATATGATAATGCCACCAAGGTTATGACCGGATCGCGATCACCAAGAAATGCGACAAAATATTCACGTCGATCGAACCTTATTCGGATTCGGGCGCAGTTTACAGCCTACACATTTAGATAAAAGAGGTGTAAAGGGGACGACGAGTGGTCGTTATGGTTGACTCGAACCGTACGAGCAAATTTTCAGCCAGCCAGTCGGTCTGATCACGCCAATATTGTCGCTCTTCCGCCCCTCCCTCAACAACCTGTGGGTGGCTAGTCCAGGCCAGACAACTATCTAGATTGCCGGGCTTTTCAGCCTCATAATGTCCGGAACCAATTCAGCTCAACATCAGTGTACGCGCCGCAACCATACTTGCAGAGCTGCAAGCTCGCCCCCCTGGTCTGACCGAACTCGTTTGAACACCATCATCATGTGTGCAATAATATCAAACCATTCGCTCCTCCTCCATAAGTTCCCCGGACTTTCGGTGCCGCATCTAGATTTCTCAGCCGGTCAATCTGACAGCGTACATATTTTATATGTATGATCAGCCGCAAATGCGACGCTGTGGCGTGGCGACGATCATATAAAAGCCTATTAGGTAAAGAAGGACTGCAGATTCGTCGGCCTGCCATCAGACTTCCAGAGGGTCGGTCCTCCCCCCACGTTCTTAATGCGGTGTGCGATGGCTGGCTTCCTAGAGGTCAAAAAGCTATATATCCAAAGCCACACCGAGATCTTCCGAGCGCAAGATACCTACATGACTTATGTCGCCGGTTTCAAATACATGAGGTTGCTTTGCGATCCAAGAACGGATCTATTGATATGCACGACCGTTAAAACCTGGTAGACCAAAGGAGGTAAGATCGTAGCTTATAATCATATATCAGTTGAAATCAACATGCCATGATCGTCAAGTTTGCAGGTAGGAGTTTCAGAAAGGCATATATGCGCGTCGGCATTCATTAATCTTGCAGCTGCTTAGGTATTTCGCTCATACATGAGTATACAGGTAGTATTTCCAAACACATTCGCATGTATCATATCCCTTCACCTTCTACCCCAGTTACATCGTCAATATATATGGTAACATTAAATAAACAATAACCCCGATAACTCCAGAATCCCAGTATATATATGCAAAACGTTCGTTATTGCAACCAAATTTATGTATAGATCGCATGAGATAGCGTAGCACTCCGGCGCATACGCATCTCAAGTTTCTCCTAGAAAGGTGAACGGCGCTTATTTTTAGACGGGGTTTAGTCGTAGATGCGTTTTGAAAGGGATATAGCGGTGGCCGTTCTATATCCACGGTGAGCGATCGGATTTTCCGCCCATCCGCGGAATTCGGAGCGCCGTCGCATCTAGGTTCTTAGCATAGCATAGGTCTCCAATCTCACATCCACATCCATCCACACACATATCCACACCGGTCCCGACTACGCGGTTATCTCGGAAGCAGCCGTCGACAGATATGTATAAGCAATATCCGAGAGGTGCATGAAACTAAATCGTCTCCAACCCCACGGGTTCATGCAAATCGCAGGAACTAGTGTTTCGTACTTTTTTTTTCTTTCCTCGGTCTGCGGTCAGCAAAAAAGAGGAGGGGACGCGCATGAGCTACGAGCGCGAATCACGATCCGAACCACCCCATGGGTAAAGGGCTAGAGCCAAAGAGAGCGCTTGCCCATCCCTCCTTAACCTCTCCATGTCCCCTCCCCGAAAGGTGATCGTCCAAGCTCGCCCAACCAACCCTATCAACCCACCAAAAGCCCCCTTAAAAGTTTCAGTTCAGTAAGTTTCGCTAAGCCCCGAGAAATCAGGCACGTCGCTGTCGCAGTTGAAGTCCTTATCGTACGCTTTCGCGGGCAGGATCCCAGCCGCGAGACCCTTCTTGTAGCTCCATTGGGGCGCGCTCTCGGTGTCCCAGGTCCAGTACCACCAGCCCCAGCCCTTTTCGAAGGAAACCATCTGCGCTTCGGCGAACATCTTGAGGAACTGCTTGTACGCGTCGCTGTACTGGCTAGGGTCCGCGTTCGCGCCGTCGCACGTGCACGTGCTGTCTTTGGTCGGACATAAGGGCGTAAGCGCCTGCGTGGAGACGTTGCCGGAGTCGTAGGTGCCTGTCCAGCGGTTGCCCCAGCCGACGTTCGTTAGGTACTGCGTGCAGTCTGTGTCGGCCTGCGACCACTCTGCGAACATGGTAGGGCCGAAGCCAGTCGAGGTGTCCATGCTCTGCTCCGTCTGCTCGGTCCAGCCGTCGCAGGCGTACTGGACCTTCTTCTGGTGCGTGTAGAGGATCTGGTCGTTGTTGAAGATGACGTACTGGTGCACGTCGAGCACGAGCCCGTCCATGCCCGTTAGCTTGCCTTGCCAGTTCGCGAGGCCCATGAAGCCGTCTCCGAACACGACGTTTGCGTTCACGCCGTTCTTGCGTACGATTTTGTATGCCTGTTCTGTCCAGGAGATGACGGCGGAGGCGGAGAGGGAGACCATGCGCGGCTCGTTGGCGAGTCCGTAGAATGTGATGATGTTCTTGTACCGGTCTTGGGCGAAGAATTTGGTTAGGCGATCGTGCACGTCTAGTGACCGCTGGCTATTTAGGTCGCCGTCGGTGCCATTGAGCCAGTTGACTAGACCTTGCCTTCCGCTGTGATTCCATCCGTTCTGACTACCCGGTAAGCCGTGAAGATCTAGATTCACTCGTAGTCCGTACTTGCGCGCCCATTCAATTCCGCGCAGGAGATAGCGCCAGGATGTACGGAAGACATAAGGGTCGTCGTCGTATGTTTGCACGGCCCAGTAGCTGTATGGTATGCGGACGTGATCGAGTCCCGCTGCTTGAATCTCCTGGAAGGTCTGCTCCGTTACGAAGGTCGCGTAATGTTTCTCGAGGGTTGAAGCTGCCGTCTTAACACCCAAGTGGCTACATAAGGTCCATTCATCGATGATTCCTAGCTTGCTATCGTAATTAAATAGCGAAGGCGTGATGAATGGCTCTAACGATAGCCATCCACCAAGATTGACGCCACGTGCTGGTGTCTTAGCATAGTCTCCCCATGACTTCTCAATAGCCGGGACTTTATCATTAGCAGCCTTGGAGTCATCCCAATCTGAAAAGAGTCCCATTATCGGCAAGTCGCCGACTGTTTCGTTTGTGTATGTTACGTTCAGGTCCGTTGTATCGTACCATGTGAAAGGGTCCAGATATGTTCCTCGGGCGGCCACAGGGATACTATCCTCCGAGACACCACTGAGATTGGATTTGTCCGCGTCAGAGTTGTTGGAGCTATTCTTTTTGCTCACAACGACAGCAACCACGATAATGATGATGAGTATCACAAGCGCGATACCCGCTATGATCCCTATTTGAAATGTCAATACCGCATTCAGCATGGGATTTTCCAAACTTACATCTTTTCTTCTTTCGATTTCCCCAGTATTGTTTGAATTGGAAGCCCGTGCTCGCCTTCTCTTTAGCAATGCTGTCGTAACTATCGTAGCTACTATGTTTGCTTGTTGCACCACCTCGCATTCCTGGAATCGCTCTTCCTTCCTCTACAATGGCACCGCTAACGATTCTTCGATCTTTCTTGCGATGTTTCTTTCCTTTTTCGTTCGGTATGTCTTCCTCGTCCTCGGTTTCGGCAGTTCGTTGTCGCCGCCGCCGTCTCCGTTCATCTCGGTCTCGTGACTCGTAACCCCTCGATTCGTATCCTCTTGACTCATAACCCCCTTCTCCATCCCGGTATTCATCCTTTCGTCTTCGTTCCCTTCTAGGTGCATTATATTCTCCTTCTGATTGTCCGTAATCGCGACTCGCGCGCCTGCTTCTCCTCGGCGGGTCGTATTCTGCATCAACAGCCTTGTACTCTGGCTTCCGGCTTCGGCTTCGCTTTGGTTTGCGTTCCCTCTCTTTGGGTAGTTCTTGCTTAACGCCTCGGGTATTATATTCGTTCAATTGGGCGAGGGCATTCATAGATAGTCTTTGGCCCGTACCCTGCGACGTTCCTTCTGAGCCCGATGCAGGCCTTGCCGAGCCATGCTCTCTAGATCTCTTTTTCTTATGACGTTTATGGCGTGTCTCGGAGTCGCGACGCCGACGATTGTCCGTTTCTGAGTCGTCGTGAGCCATAGGTATGAGAGGTATGAGCAATGATTAGCCTGATGTCAGGAATGTGTGTGTAGATACATTCAGTTACAGAAAGCCAAGAAATCTAAAAACTGCAGATTGTTATGCAAGTCGATAGGCTCTTTGCGGTAGGAATCTGCAAAAATTATCGATTGCGTCAAGGGAAATGAATTGATGGAAGCTTGCGTGGTCATTTGCAAGGTAGCATTTGACGGTGAGAATGTCGTTGACCGGGCAACTATCGCTTCCAAGTCAACATCCTTGATAACTCTCAAAACTTGGCAAGCTCCAAAATCCCCCATAACTTAGAAGCCCCTCCACAACCCGGCGACTCGGTCCACTAATACAAAGGTACAGTGTGCAGCTTTAGGTCAATGTTGTAGCGGGGAAGACCAACCAGACTAGCGCCCGCTTGAGATCTACCGCTTTATAAGTCAATTAGAACTCCTTAAACCGAACGCCGCAACTAAGCGTCGTCGGGTCTTCTACGTATGACGCTTCTCGGCTGACTTGACCGATCCCTCGCAGTCTGTTCTTTCGTTCTTCCTTCCCTAGAATGACTTCAATCTGTAGTTAGACATGAATTCATACAGGTAGCAAAGACACTTGTAACGATGAAGCCTTTTATCTCGCTTCGATCTCTTGGTAAACCTTCTAAATCTATTAAGACGTTGTATAAATGCCAACATCCGGTTGTGTGCACATCGCGAAACCGAAACTATTCGACGCATCCGCCGAATGCACGGCTCAACCTACCAACCGACTTTTCGACAACATCACTATTAGTACATAGTTCACAAACGGCACTCAGCAATCCTGAGTTGCCAGCCGAAGCCAAGAATGGCACAGCGAAACGTATGAACCTTTGCCAAGCCATTACCGATGCTTTATCAACTGCACTTGCCGAAGACGAGAATGTCCTGGTGTTTGGCGAGGATGTTGCTTTCGGGGGCGTGTTCCGCTGTACGGTAAAATTAGCAGAGAGATTCGGTGGCGCTCGTGTGTTCAATACGCCCCTCACGGAACAAGGGATTATGGGCTTTGGTATTGGCTTGGCCGCCGAAGGGATGCGACCGATAGCCGAAATCCAATTCGCCGATTATGTATATCCTGCGTTCGATCAATTGGTAAACGAGGCCGCAAAATACAGATTCCGTGAAGGGAAGACCGGGAGAAGCGCGGGCGGGTTGACAGTGAGGATGCCGTGTGGAAGCGTTGGTCATGGCGCACTATACCATTCGCAATCTCCCGAAAGTCTCTTCACTCATATTCCTGGTCTTAGAGTGATAATGCCAAGATCGCCATTGCAGGCAAAGGGCCTATTGCTGTCGGCAATCCGAAGTAATGATCCATGTATCTTTATGGAGCCCAAGAACTTATACAGAGCAGCGGTCGAACAGGTGCCAACAGCTGCATACACTTTACCACTTTCCAAGGCGGAAATACTAAAGGAGGGCAAAGATATTACCATGATCTCGTACGGCCAGCCGCTGTATACTTGCAGTGCAGCCATCGAGAAGGCGGAAGAAGATTTAGGAATCTCAATTGAACTGATTGACCTGCGAACGGTATATCCCTGGGATAAAGAGTGTGTCTTCAAGAGCGTACAGAAGACGGGGAGGTGCATGGTCGTCCACGAAGCCATGGTCAACGCTGGAATAGGAGCCGAAGTAGCGGCAGCGATCCAAGAAGATCCGGATACTTTCAATACGCTCTCAGCTCCGGTGTCACGAATAGCAGGATGGAGCACTTTCACGCCTCTCATGTTTGAGACATTCAACATTCCCGATGTTGCCAGTGAGTATCCCATTTGAGCCCGTTTATATGTCCCTAAGATGGCCGATGCTAATGTCAATATAGGAGTATACGATGGCGTGAAGAAGCTGTTAGAATATTAAACGAATAGCCTGCTGCATAAGCTTCACAATATTAGAAATAAACTGATACTCATGATAATGAGGGCATAAGAAAGCTTATAGCTTGGTCATTCATATGGAATGAAGTGATCACATAAGATATTCAATAATAATTAAAAAAGAAGTTTGAAAATAGATGAAGGTGTATGTAGTGGGACATATTCCTAGCCGTCGTTCAATAGCCGCCATCCCGCCAAATCACTTACTGGAACGTTAAAGTTACCTATTTACTCCACGCTGAAAACCCTATAACATTAGCGCTTGAAAGTCACTAAGCTCCCTGTAATCAGGTACCTACAGGACATTGTAAAAATGATCTGGCGAGATACAACTATCGACCAGGGTACGTATGCACAATGACCTGATGGCTGAAACCTAAGCTGAAAATGCTTGGCATTGTTTATCGATAAGACTATAGGTACCAAGGTAGCTTCGCCCACTTTGCCCCGCGCTCTAATGGATTTAATGGATGTTTCAACAATCAACACCCAAAGTCTCAAGTAAGGCGGAAGCCAACTACGTCGATATCTTCATAACCTGAATTCATTCGCTATTTAGATTCTTTGCATCTTCATCAGCATTTAAATATAGTTATGGCGACTTCCTTAGAAACAGTCGAGTCCTTTGTAGAAGGCGCACCACCTGGCGAGGTATGTATAACTACGAAGTGATTTATAGGGGTTGGATCGCAAGCTGACGTATAGGCGTAACACAGCTCGCAGATGTAATCAACGGTATAGCCCATGACCAACCACCAGTTGCCTACTCAGCGAAATAAGATCTAATATAATATCCCGATTATAGATATTAAAGCCTTAACCATCAACGAACCCGACCTCGTCTCCCAACTAGGTCCCGCCTTCGAGAAGTACAACGAAGAACAGTTCGTCACCGCCAAACTGCCCGGCAGCAGCCAGCAGGTCATCATCAGTTCGCATAGCTCGCTAGGCGACGGACGATATTTCGATGTCGAGAGTTCTTCCAGCTTCTCCTTCGATCATGCTACCCAGAAGGCGAGCGGCGTGCAGAGCTACGCGTTGGAAGGCGCTCAGGCAGACTTAGTGTACGAAAGACCCACCCCGGCTTTATTCTGGAATCTGAGTAATATGAATGTCTATGTAAAGAGTTGGGCTGATAAACAGCATGCAGGAAGTCGACGCTGAAGAGCTTATCAACATACGTCAAGGAGCATTTCCCGAACGCTTCATACGGCGCATATCCCATCGAGAACGACTCCAAGGTGGCCGTCATAATCGTAGCCAACAAATACAGCCCGAATAACTTCTGGTAGGACAGGACCTTCATTAGGATAGATAAAGGGCGCCACTAACTCGGAGACAGGAACGGACGATGGCGTTCCCTCTACATCTTCGACCCCGCTCCAAACAGTCTCGGAGGCAGCATCAAGGTTGACGTGCACTACTACGAAGACGGAAACGTGCGGTTACTAACCAACAAGCCCATCTCCGGCTCCGTCTCATCAGGCACAGGTGCAGGGATCGCCAAAGAGATCGCGGCCGCGGAAAAGAAGTACCAAGAGGAACTAAACAGGGGCTTTACCAGCCTAAGTGAAGGCGCGTTCAAGGGTCTACGAAGACAACTCCCCGTGACGAGGCAGAAGATCGAATGGGACAAGGTCGCCAGCTACCGGGTGGGCCAGGAGGTCGGAGGAGGCAGCTCGAGAAGATAGGATCGAGGAAGGGCTTTGCTAGACGTTGTTTCGTGATGTACCTGCGCCGAGTCGACTTTGATACAGATGTGGCGTTCAGTTGCTTGGCCATTTTAGAGGAGCGGATACCGGGAAGCGAGATGATAGTAAAATGAGGAATAGAGGTAGCAAGCGAGTTCGTGATCGGAAAAATAACACTTGCTATGTCTAGTGAGAGTTCGATGAGAAGGTTGTAATCAAGTTTTTATGTCTATATACGTGAACATATTGTCCGATGTCAGGTGCCAGGTTAGCCGCAGCACACATATCCAACACCTCTAATACGGCTCAGGAACATGCCCTTGCCAAGAACAAATTATACCATAAATCATGATAATCAAATTGCAATCGCTAGTCTCGTTAAATTTCACAAATCCATTCATAGATAACTTAAATTCCCCGGCCCTGAGTCCCCAAAATACACTCACGGCAACCTAATCCCCCCCTCCTCCAACCCAATCGAATCAACAGTCTGCACGCGTCCGGGCCTAATAAACGTCAACCGCTCCACCCCGGGCCCTCCCAACGTCCGACTAAAAACATACTCCTGCCCCATAAGCACCGCCGTCCAATACGCCAGCGCCGCCGCAAACGTAAACACAGCCGCAGGTTCAAAGCGCGAAGGAAGCGCGTATTCCGCCAAAACCCAAAACTGCTTCAGCTTCGGCCAGGAGTGTCGAAACAGCCTCTCAGCAAACGGATACGGGCGAGATGCGTAAGGGAGGGTAGAAGCGTACGCGAGCTGGAAGCAGGCTCGCACGGGCAGCGATTCCATGTTCGAGACGGGTCGGGCTTCGTGCTCGAAGGCGGTTTTGTTGGGGATGTAGGGGAGCACGAGGCCGTAGTAGGTGAGGAGGACGCGCGCCATGCCGATGAAGAGGAAAGGGCCGGAGGGGGTTTGGTTGCCCGCGGTGTCGACTGCGCTGGCGATGAAGCCGGTGAAGAGGCGTGCTGTGCAGTAGAAGACCCCGATCCAGGCGGGCCAGCGGGTGCGGATTATGTGCGAGAGTTCTACGGTTAGGGAGATGGTGGGGAAGACGCTGTGGGTGCGTGTTAGGTTTCGAGAGAAAAAAGGGGAAAGGGCAGAGAGGAAGGTAAGACGAACAGCATGTCCGCGACCATTATCAGGATGCCCATCCACTCCGCCGGGTTGCGCGCGGGAGTGTCGGCGCTAATGAGCCAGCATATCCGTATCGCTACACAGGAGATGGCTGAGAGGACGCATAGCCTAAGACGGCGAGGTGAGCCATGATATTAAGTGTTTTGATTAGGTGTAATTACCATTGCGCATAAACAGCTATCACCGTGGTAAGTCATGAGGTTCAGCGCAGAGAGAGCCCTTTCGAGGGCCGGAAAACTCACTTGCGTTTAGCAGTCGGGCATCCTTCCAGATATGGGAAAAGACGATCATCTTTGCGCTAGTAGGCGAGCTTAACGCCTGAAGGTGTGTGAGCTTCCCTTCACCCAGATCTCAATGAAAGATTGTTTGATGAGAGCTATATAACTGCCCAGCGCATCATTTCTCCGCTCTACTCATATTCTAAAGAATGACGAATGTTGAGAAGTTGGAATTCGTAATGTAGGGCTGATATTCCCGAAATACCTACCTAGGATTCGAGGCTGTGCTGTGCTGTGCCGCTGAAGCTAGCAGTTCAGATCTGAAACCCCCTGAAAGTGATCTGTCGTCTGGTTGGCTGGTGAGTATAGATATAGGTGTAAGCAGCCACATTTTATGCAAGTTTCCCAGCTAGATTACAGTGCGAAGCTTATAAGTTTTAGAAGCCCACATCGACGATCCTGATGCTCTCGGGTCGTGAAGCTATAAGTATCATCCAGAATTGAGAGATTAATATTAAGAGATCGATATTCCTCCGTCTTGGAATTGGCAAATCATGCCAAATCAACGGGTTTATGAACCCATAGGGCCAGAGGCTATACGCTTATTATTAATTGCGCCCGGCTTTGCATCTGGGACAATCAACTGTACCCTTATCACCATCGAGGATAGAAATAATGCACCAGAATATGATGCGATCTCTTATGTATGGGGTACAGAAATATCCGACGAACCCATCATGTGCAATGGGAATAGGGTGACAGTCACAAAAAACTTGATTAAGGCGATGAGATATCTCCGTCCGCTTCCGAATTGGGACTCAGTTATCACTTGGCCAAAAGACCATCAGCTTCACTCAAGTCGCAATGCCTGGGGCTCGTTCGCCATCAATCGGCAGGAAGAGCAACAGCATTCCATCTCTCAGCAAGAAAGGCCCATCTGGATCGATGCTCTCTGTATCAACCAAGCGGACACGGCGGAGAAGGAGAACCAGGTCAAGCGCATGCACGAGATCTTCGCAGACGCTGTTAATGTTAAGATATGGCTGGGCGAAGCCAATGACTCCTACAGAGCTGACTCCTTACGACTAAGAGCATTAAAACCGAAGGGATTACCCTCACTCACACAACAAGTCCACATTGGGCAATACGGAAGGATGCCGGTTGTCCTCGCGTTCATCGCTCAAGCATTGCGAAACGTCGACGCCGGCGGCGATTATCTCACAGCGTCGAGAGCTGATACGAATATAGCATATCGAAATCTCGTACACGGTTTCCCCATCTCAGACGCGATTGAGTGGGAGATCCTTCGCGATTTTTTCGATAATCCGTGGTTCGAGCGCATCTGGGTCGTCCAAGAGGTCGTTCATGCTAAGCGAGCCGTGGCTATTCAAGGTGACTGGCAAATTGAGTGGCAAGCTCTAGGGAAAGCTGCAACATGGTTCCAGGCGCATGGCTTCGCCTTACCTGCGGATATCCAATTCATTGGGGAGAAGAGAGATCTTCTACCAATTTCTAAAGTTGCCGCCATGTGGCACATAACGGAGAACAGACGCCCCTTGCTTCGAATGCTGCGGGAGCTTCGGGGACGAAAAGCGACACTCAAAGTGGATAAAGTATACGCGGCCTATAGTTTGGCAGAGGAGACCGTCTATATTCGGGATAATAATCGAACATTTGATCCGCTGATCGAACCAACATACGATCCAAAGAGAGTTGAAGAGGTGTATCCAAATGTGGTACGCTTCCTGGTAATATATCATGGGAATCTTGCAGCGCTATCTCATGCAGGCGGGATCCAAGGAGTGACAACATCTAGCTGTCCGTCATGGGTACCTGATTGGAATCAACCGAAGATATCTACCGAATTGGTCAGTGATAACAGGGACGAGTCGCCTTATAACGCCAATGGTGACGAGCATCTGTTTATGGGAGACTCTACAGACCCAACTTGTCTTTCAGTGAAGGGTATTAGAGTTTCCGATGGCTCAATAAGAGCGTACGGGGATAAACTTATAAGCTATGGGTTCCGGCACACATCGTATAAGGAGGAGCACGATTTCGTAAAATCGGCATGGAACCTAGTGGTACACCTAACCCGTAGATATAATGCATCGGGGGATCTGGAGATATACCGCCCCGAGAATATACCGCATACTTTCGTTTCGACGCTCAGCGCGGGCCTCAACGAGACGAAACAGCCGATCGACGAGGATTCGGATTTCCTTGACGATGCAGCAGATTGGCTGCTTCAACAATTTGGAGGCCAAATCCCAGTCTCAGGGATTGGTAAAAAATGGAGATTACCAAATGCCATGTGGAAGTACTCGAGTTCAGGCCGGTTCCGCGGGGTGTTCACAAGAGTTTGTCTGCACAGACGATTTTTCCTCACAACGGGAAATTTGATGGGAATAGGTCCCGAAACAATGGAAAGGAATGATATAGTAGTTATCCTGTTTGGTGGGAAAGTCCCATATGTCGTACGGGAGCTCGGCGAAGGTAAATATTCGTTCATCGGAGAGTGTTATGTGCCGGGCTTGATGACCGGGGAGGCAGTCGAGCAGTGGAAGAAGAGTGGACACAATGCGGAATTCTTTAACCTTGTGTAGTAACTATTCTGAGATTGGCACATGTGTGTTCGCTATCCCCGCTCTTCGTATTCGTTCAAGCACGTTCTCCTAGGCTGCCTGGATCTCCGGATTCCACGAATTGGGGTATCACATCCCCGAGAACGGTAATTTTTGCCGTCGTTACGTACTTGTTCGTCCCTCGATACCCCAGGTTGAGGAGCCGCTTTTTTTTCTGGTCGCTATGATCGTTCATGGCATAGCTATAGTAGATATAGAGCGCAAGTTCTCCGGTTCGGAGATAACCAGGGTTTTTAACATGTCCAGATAGTCATAGGGACGGACCGTTGGAACCCACAAGTTGTGCTTTTGGGGGCTCTAATTAGAACTCCGAATCTCCGCATTATGACGACTTACCGATAGTGACTAAATGATCTCCAAGACGGCAAGATCCATTGCAAGCCACAAATGGAAGGATAGCCCGGAACGTTCGGTCTCGACTTTGCGAATTGATCTGTATAACATCAAACAGGAACGACATCTATCCATGAATGCATTAGATCCATGATAAACCCATGGATAAAGGTAGCAGGGTAGGTAGGTATTAGCGACATAAGAAGGAAGAAAAAGAAAAATTAAGTAGAAGCGGATGAACAACGGCGAGTTTCCGTGCCTTATCAGATGTACCACCTGCACCGTGCTGCACCGTACCAGGTATTAGATGGTCACGGGTATGTACATTAGGTACATAAGCAGATAAACAATTGAGCAGATAAGCAAATAAATGCCAAGAAATGTGTTACCTACATGTATGCAGGAGCTTACCTAAGATAAAATGTCGCGATCTTATTCGAGAATTTGTATGTATAGGAAGCTGAGGTCCTTAGGAGATCCCTAGTAGGAAGTCTCCGATCAAATGACAGTCATCCTGCACAAAGTTGTGCTTTCGTATGGCAACAGTAGGCCAGGTACCGACCTACCATCCGGATTTAGAGGAGTACAACCGACCAACCGAGGTGTGCATAACTATACGAATTGTATCATGGGTGTAGGTACAATACCGAAGTAGGTAATTGTACAGCTCATGCTTGGATATCAGCCAGCCAGGACAGGTCCTAGGTCCACTAGACGGAATTGAGGATTTCCAGGTTGGTTGTTTTAAAAAGAATAAAAAAAACGAACGAGGTGAGCTAACTGAAAAGTCCCCACAGCGGTTTGATAAATTGATATAGGTAATCTCTGATTGGCTCAATTCACAATAGGATTCGGATTACCGTACCCTCCGCTGACCGCTAGCTCCCTAAAATTTCTAGGGGACAGAAGCGATTCGAACTTTAAGAAACCAAATCACCAATGCAATTTACTAGCTCCATCTCACTTTCTTATCCTCCTTATTCCTTAACCCCAACCGTCCTAACCTGTCCTCTTTACTCCTCCTCAACCTCCCGATCATTCTCCGTTGCCGATTGCGCCTGTGTCCCGAATCTATCCTGTTCTACCTGTCCATCTTTCCTGATTTCGAGCGATCATTATACCCTTAGTAGCCTAAGATTTGTTTCGAGAAAAACAATCCAAGTCAACAAAATGGCCGAATTACAGGAGCTTACTTATCAGGATGTTGCTGAGCACAACACCAAGAAAGATCTTTATATCGTTGTGCACGATAAGATCTACGATACTACTAAGTTCATTGATGAGCATCCGTAAGTGTTACTCTACTATCTTACACGTCATGCGATCCAATCTTGCTTGATTTCGCAATTGTGTTTTTCTTGTGAATCAATTTCGTGGTGTGGCCCGGGCGTTTTTGTGTCTACGTGTACAATCGTTAGCTAATATTCTTTGTCCATACAGCGGTGGTGAGGAAGTCCTATTAGATGTCGGTGGTCAAGACGCGACGGAAGCTTTCGAAGATGTCGGCCACAGTGACGAGGCCCGAGAAACCCTTGAGCAACTCCTTGTCGGCACCCTAAAGCGAAAGGTAATAATCCCCATCTCCCAAGATCTCCAATTTAGCCTTCCCCAACATACTCCGGCATGCTGACGTACTTTGTGATACAGCCTGGCGACCCTGAACCCAAGGCTCAACAGCCTTCCCTCGCCCCTGCCGCCAACACAAGCTCAGCCGGCTTCGGAACCGCCCTCTACGCTGTCATTTTCATCGGTGGACTGGTCGCTTTCGGCGCGTACCAATACCTACAAGCCCAAGAAGGACAGGAGGCCTAAAGGTCCGATGCTTTTTCTAAGGCGAGGCTGTCGGAAGGAGTAAGGGGGTAAGGAGTGTGTACTAGTATGTCGAGCAACGAGATGATGGATATCTTCACGATAGCATATCTGTCTTCGATGCTTAATAGACCTGGTTTGGTTCTTACAAATTTCTCAACGGTGTCTTATCAGGCTATTTGGTTTACGACTACCAGGAGTCAGATGAGAATATGATTGTTTTACTGGCAGAGTTGATTAACTAAAGAGCCCTAGAGGGATTGGACGGCGGTTACTTTAAGTACAGGCATTTTTAATAAACCCGATGAACAACATTGATTGGAAAATAGTAATATCATGTCAACCGTGAGTTCAATATTTGCCGACATCCAGTGATGTAATAGGCATATCAATTTTATCATTTTTTTGTTAATGCGACTAGTTTCTTTCGGTTCCCTATAATCTGATTACTTGGTTACTTGGTAGGCATTCAGCAACCACATGCAATTGACTATTCTCCAGTCACCAAAAAATCCCCGAGTTCTCACCAACATTCAACCAACATTTAACTAACCAATTCACTCACTCAACTTTTCCAACTTTTCGCAAAATCAATCATACCACCAATCCTCAATGGACTTCCATCTTAGGCAATTCTAGAATGCAAGTTTTACCCTATTCCCTAAGGATGCGATTGAGTTATCAGCCCTGTCTCAATTGCCATATTAGGAAGTGGGAATGGCAAAGAATCGAAAGACATCGTTCAGTGCTTGGGTCGCTGACATTTCCTAATACAGAACGAACTCAGAGCGCTAGTTATCTGCCTATGGAGGACCCGAGTGTAAGCAGCAGCATCAATTGAAGAATACAACATAGTAGGTACCTAACGTCGAGTTAATTGGATCCATCTCACCAAAAATCTAGGCAATCTCAACTAAAAAGGTCGCTAGCCAATTTCACGTTCAAGACCCGCAGACACCTTCTCAAGCCACAAGCCACGCTTTTTTACGTTACATCGACACCTACCAGGTACTCAGATACAATGACACCTGGGGTACCCCACTTATTGAGCTAGGTAATCCACTAACCTTAAAAGATTACCTAACACATGCTTTCAATTGACAGTGGACCTCTCAGCCTTGTTTCTCATTCATCATACTTCTTTCACTTTCTCTTCTTTCATCATCCGTCCATTGACGAGGTCGGCATCAAAATAACCATACAATCCATCATCCCACGACGAGTATCTAGAAAAAATTCCCGACCGAACCGATACATCTATTTATCATGTCTCCCACTAAACCCGCCGGCGGCTCAAAGAAGCCGTCGGCTCTTTCGCCGTCTCCCTCCAAGGTGACCAAGTCCGATGGCGCGGCTTCGAAGCGTCAGAAGCGCGACGGAAACGCAGCCAACACCAACACGGCCACTCCTGCCGCAGCAGCAGCAGCGGCCGCCGCCCAAGACTACGGCTCCCATATCATCACGCAGCTCACGTATGCTGTCGAGTTTCTCAAGGGAAAGGGCACTCCGAAGACTCTACAAGAGATTATGGATCATCTAACTCTTCAGCACTATCCGGAACACGTGCAAAAAGCCTTCGCGACGACGATGCAACGACACTCGCGCATGCAATACCGCCCGGACCCGAAGGCTAAGTCCCTACCCGAGTCGGAGCAATGGCGAGCCGGCACCTACGAGTTCAAGCCGATGCTACCAGGCGTCACGTCCAAGGTGACACTACTCGAGTATCTGCAAAGCAAGACCGACGCCTCGGCGACCGAGGTCAAGGCGATCAAGGACGGATGGCCGAACTGCGACGACGCGCTTATGGAGCTGGAAGCTGAGCATAAGATCCTCACCGTCCGAACCAAAAAGGAGCAGACACACAGATTCGTCTGGCTTGACAACCCGGCGCTGCACAATAAGGTTGACGACGAGTTCCGTGCCATGTGGTTCAAGGAATCGCTTCCGTCCGTCGAGGAGATGCCGAGAAGGCTTAAGGCGCTCGGTCAGAAGGCGACTAGCGGTGGTTCTAAGGCCAACGCGAATGCCGGTCAGAAGGCTCCTCCCAAGCGCAAGAAGGCTTCGCGCGTGCAGAAGAAGTTCGAGAACGAGCATATGAGAAGCATCTTCGAACAACACAGACGTTAGCAGAGTCTTGATTGATTGAGAAGATGCTGGTATAGTATGGAGATTCCCGGCTGTCATTACGGAAGCAAAGTTGCGTTGATATTCGACTAGGCGCGATTTTACCGTGGCATTACTCCCTCACGAGATACGGGGGAGAAAATAAGCATCATCGGCGTTCAGGTTGGGTATAAAATGAGGCGTTTCGGATTGCATCATAAAGGCAGGGTGCTAATAAGATCTTGATGTCTTTCCCTGCTTTACATATTTGCAGGCAAGAAGGGGCGGAATCCTGGGGGCTCGGCCCCTGAATTGTGCTTTAATAAAAGGTATAAGTACCAAGCAAAGTTGACTATTTTGATGTGACTTGGATTCTAATTTGCCTTATTACGGTGGTAAAATGTTATACATCTCTTTCAACTTCTTTCAAATTACTTTTACCCCTCCCTCTCTCACTACTTACTGTTCCAATTATTCGCAAGGTGAGTCCTATATCTTAGCCAGACTAAGCAGTTTGGATAGAGCAAATCATGATCTCAATTTACAATCTAAAAACTGCAGACAAGAATAAGAACAGAAAGAAAAGAAAGAAAGAAAGAGAATATATAATAATAAAATTTCATATATCAAGAACTACAATAAGTACTTATTCTTATAATATGTACTAAGTATTTCATTCCCTTGACTTTCCCATACCAAGTTTTTCCTACCATTGCTTACCCTGGGTACCTAGGCAGCTGAACGTAACCTAACGTTAGATATTCCAAGCTCGTTTCAACCACCAAAACGAACGCTCCATAACTCGTCCATATACCTAATCGCCCTTCCAAGCGATGCAATCTCCCTAACCATCTCCAGCACCTGTCGAGAACCTCCGCCCCCTAACATACGGTCCTCCACGGCCCATCTCCGTTCCTCTACGCAGGCGGCGAAACCCTCTCCCCATCCGCATAAAACCTCGCACAAATCCCCCCCTCACCAGACGGCAACACCCGTCCCCTTCCGCCTCGTCCCCCTTTGCCAACGCGTATGCGCTCCAGCTCCTCGACCCAGAAATCCACGCTCTGCGCCCCGCCGATCACGTACCGGTCGTTGATGATGAAGGTCGGCACCGCGCGCACGGAGAGCCCGGGCCGCTCGCAGGCGTCGGCGAAGTGCGTGTCTAGGGCCCGGTCCCAGGATGGGGAGGTTAAGAGGATGCGGATTGCTGTGGGGGTTATGTCGGGGAGGTTTTGCAGGTTGGGGAAGTTGGGGGCGGAGGGGTGGGAGGGG
Source organism: Annulohypoxylon moriforme (assembly GCA_022695765.1). Taxonomy (NCBI): domain Eukaryota; kingdom Fungi; phylum Ascomycota; class Sordariomycetes; order Xylariales; family Hypoxylaceae; genus Annulohypoxylon; species Annulohypoxylon moriforme. The sequence goes on from MU403173.1 coordinate 104,702, forward strand.
GAGAAGAGGGAGGAGAGGAAGGTCCGTGAAGATATATCTGCGGAGGTCTCGTGGTGTGCGTGGAGGAGCGCGGTGAGGAGTTCGAGTTGGAGGGCCGGGCCGCGTTGGGTCGGGGTAGAGTGGACCCCGGATGCCGTGGTGTCTTGAAGTGGGGCCGGAGGCGATTTCCCTCGACTGTCGTTCTGCGGCTTCGACGCGAAGGTTGTGCTTCGTGCCGTTGTAGGCGTGGCTTCCAAAGCAAATCGCAATAGCTTGTGCGCGTCGCGCGTGTTCCCCGTGCGCCCTTCCCAGGTGAAGTCGATGCCGGCTTTTTTGCCTAGCTCGCCCCAGTACTCGAGGCTGTGTTTCGGGATGTTGAGGTATGTGACCTTTTCGCATGCTGGAGGGAATTTATGGTCAGTTCACTAGTTAGCTACAGTTTTTGTTTTTGCTGGCGGGCTTTGGTGTTTGAGGAAATGCTCCTGGGATGTGCCTTGAAATCTAGGGGAGATAGTGGAGCCGTTCCAGGCTCTGGTGGCCTTGAGGTGGATTGCGGCCTCCCCGTTACTAAGGTAGCTGGGAATGATTGTTGAATTGAGTGAACTCACCGCTTCGAGTGGCTAACGGATCGAGCATGAAGGGCGAGCAGACTATTTCGAAGGTCGCCTTTGGGTGATTTGCTGTGTAAGTCGTGATGGCGGCGGTCAGATTCTTAAGTCCGATGTAGCAATATGGACAGACCACGTCTAATATGAATTCCACCACGAAGTGCGTCGTCTCCGGTTTATCATCGGCCTTGGAAGATTCATCCTGACCCTTCGCTTCTGGCTCGTTCGAATTCCTGTCAACAATAGGCGACAACAGGTCTTGTATGCTTGCCATATTCATGGAATATAGAAGGTGACGATATTTATAATTCCAAGGGGTAAAGGGCGAGACTCCTAGAAGAGTTGAATAAAGGCCCTTGATCCCCCGTGTTCCGACGGGGTTCCGTTAACAGCAGCAGTCCTTCATATCTAAGTGAAGAAAAGGCAACAAAAAAATTCAATCTTTAAAGAGAAGACGTTTTGGTGGAGAAAGAATAGCGCCGAGGACAACAATAGGGGCAGAATATTAATCAACGAAACACATCATCCTCGGCCCTTCCAGGTTTTGTAAACAACCACCACTTCCAGACCGCGAAATGAAATTGTGATCAGTCCAATAGAATTCGGGATGATACGTTTCTGCTTCTATATGTTTAGATAGATGGCTTTAGTTTAATAGTATGAGAGAAAAATTCGGTTCCGGGGTCCTCTTCAGCTCGCATACGCGGCGGCATACAACGTGCAGCAGATGCTTGTCACACCAGAAATCCAATGCAATGATCGAATAATCAGAAATGTTTTCCCAGCACGTCCGGAACTAGTCCCACGCTTATTCAGACGGCCCGCATGGCATTTCGTTGGCAAGATCCCAAGATCGGGCGCCAAGAAAGGAGACCGGATTTTAAGGGACCATCCCATACCACGGGAACATGTGAAGAAATAGTTTACCTTCGAGCCAGGGAAGATATATTCGCAGTTACCAGAAAATTCTGCATGATTCAAAATGGCGGGAGAGACCGCAATATCCTGGTTCCAACAGATGTGCCTCCGCGGCGTTGAGAAAAAAATTGAGGGAGAAATGCGCGTAGCCCCATATGATCACAAATCAAAAATTCTACCAAGGTCAAATTCCGGGGTCGCCATCCACATTTTATCCCCCTTGACTGCTTAGCCGCTACCACCATCGTCACAATCGTACGAGAAAGGATGCGTCATTGATCATTAAACATTTTTTATTTCAACCGAAACCAGCCTCGTACAGAGGTCACCTTGCACAGTCCCAGCATTATAAGCCATGGCCAGCTACCATCATTGACGATCAATTATAGTAGGTTGGTGTGGGTAAGGGGGGGAGAGAGTCGCTAGCTCAGTCCCGTGCGGTAACTAAAGTCAGGTATGCAGAAAATAATATGCAGGTTCCCCGGGGTACCTTCATATAAATACAACTTGACGTTGTGATAAAGTGCAGTACCCCATTTGTTATCACGTTCATAAGTGGTTCTTCAACCCCGGGCTCATTTTAGCGTCAAGATCTCGTCCCGTACCGGGAGACCATCACGATATACGTAAACAGGTGGAAAAAGGATCTTGAATGTTACCTAATGTAATAAAATGGATGGGTTAGACACTTTCACGTATACTACGAGGTAGTCCGTTTTTTATTAGATTACTAGGTTTTCCGGTTCTCGGTCTAATCGCAAGTTGATTTACTACCTAGAATCTAGCCTCTTCATCTTGACCTGCATGTCTGTCTAGCAGGTACCAAGAGACCAAGCGGAAAGCCTGCCTAGTGTGAGTTAGGTATTGAGGATGAGAAACTTTTTAATCCGAAAGGTTACCGAAATTTCTCAATTCATTCTTGATTGCTGAATATCGGTACCAGATCTTTCTGCTGGCGCACGATTGGGATATGGCCATTGAGATTCCTATCGCAAAATTCGCCGCAAATCGTCAAATCCCAATTGCAAGTCTGTAGCTACTAGGAGAGCAAACGTGTACGCGCATCCGTAAACCAACTAGTTCCTTTATCCTCATTCCTAGGTAATTTTCCCATTTTCCCTCCTTCTGCTCCGATTATGCCGCCTTTGGTGTCATCATATATTGCCGAGCCCGACCAGGGTACATTGAAAAGCTAGAGGGCGAGAAGTGAAGTAGACCATTCTAACTTCGGTTGAATCCATCAAGAGGAAAGTCAGGTCTTTTATATTATAAAGTTCCACTGGTGTATTGGGTTGGTCAATTCGGGTCGATTAATTGTGAGGTGCGCGCCTCTAAACTGGGCTGGGTGAAACTGCCCCGAGGCAGTTGGATACCCGATCTGGAGCCTCGTATGAGACAAAGAAAAAGAGCAAAGAAAAACGCCGTTAAGTAATCCCCATCTCGAACGCGTCGCAAATAATCACTTCCTGCCGTGCCGTTGGGTATTTGTGCCTTCCGTAACAAAGGAAAGATGCAAGGAACAAATGAAATCTATTTAGTGCCTCCGGAGGGGTAAGCACCATAAAATGGGTCATATTTCGGCTGACCGGGCTGACCGGATGGCTGGTATGTGTACTGGCCGTGCTGCGACTGACCAGACTGAAATCCACCAGGCTGAGACCGATCAAGTCCCGACTGATCAGGCTGCTGGCCCATGCCGAGTTGCGGGCGCATCATCCACGCCGTTGCCTGCGGCGAAGGCGTGTCTGTTGGCGACACTGCTGCCGCCGCTGCTGCTGGTGACGGCACCGACGCCGGCATCGGCATGTTGCCCAAGGGCGCACCTGAACCGCCCGGGTTACCATACTATTGATTAACCCAAAGCGGGTCTGGGCGGGGCTTGACATCGTAAGCCGCCGAGCCAGGATCCGTGCTTGTCGGTCGTCGAATCTGAGAACCCGCATTATAATACATCTGACCCATGTTGTTGCTACCCAAAAAGGGCTGCTCGGGATCCGGGTACACGTAACTGCCGCCACCGGTGCTGTGAGTTGGGGAGGCCATGTGCGAAGGCGACTGCCATCCCACGCTACCCATATGGGGACTTCCGCCGTTGCTACCGGTTCCTGTCTGATGCGATTCGATGCTGGGTTCTAGAGTGGGAGGGGGCGGGTAGACCGTCGGGTGTGACGTTGGTCGCATGGTGGTAGCATAAGCCGGGACCGAGGTAGGACTCTGAGACTGCATATCCGTGCGAATATGAACTGGAAGTGATCCGTTGCCCACATACGAATAGTCGTTGTTTCGCATTACGTTCGAAGTAGCCAACTCTGCGCTGGGAGAGATGGACAGCTGTCTCTGGCCCGGGGAAGGTGTGTTCAGCGGCGATCCATGGTTCGAAACAGGTTCACCGTCACTACGGGCTACCCGACTAGCATTCGCCGCCGTTCGACTGGCTTGAGCAGCGGCGAGTGCATTAGCCGTAGCTGCCGCCGCTTCCTCCACCGTTTCGGTGTGCTGATTCCTGTGTCGGGTCAAGGTGGTCTTTCGAGTGAAAGTCTTCTGACAATTGGCATATGGGCACTTGTACGGTCTCTTACCCGAATGAATGCGCCTGTGCCGAGCCAAAGAGCTGCTGTCACTGAACGGCTGGCTCATAATTAGCATATATCTAAAAACAAATATTGATAGGATTAATACCTTGCCACATCGCTCGCACAAGTGGGGTTTTTCACCAGTGTGGACTCGCTGGTGAACAGTGAGAGCAGATCGTTGAATGAACTGCTTACCACAGCCTGCATAGTCACAGACGTGCGGTCGAATTCCAGTGTGGATGCGTTCTAAAACTTAGAGTTAGCATTGCAGTCGTACATAGTAGAAAGGCGACATACCGTGTCTAGCCAGATCGCTTCGTCGAGCAAACGCCTTGCCGCAATTGCTACACGGATAATTCTTGCTCGGAGGCTGAGGCCGTTGGGGCATCTCAGGAGGCTTATTGTAAGCCATGGGTAGGCCATGAGGCAATCCGTGAGTGACCGGCGGCATACTCGGTATCATCATGCCAGGAGGCATGCTCGGATCAGATAAGGGAATGGTTGTTTGCATTCCAGAAGGAGAACCGTACGATCGTCCGTTGCCCATTCCATTCAGGGAATCCAAGGGTTGTCCGACACGGTGGCCCGAGTGATACGAACTCTCAGATCCATGTGGCGAATTTGACCGGTCCATACCGGCCGAAGTCAGCTGTGGATGCGTAAGGAGTTGATGATCCGGAGAGGGACCCGATGCTGCTGCTGCTGCTGCGGCTGCTGCGTGCTTCTTATCCAGCATATTCGTAATGTTCATCACTTCGGAAGATGGTGACTTGGACATGTTGACGTGAACAAGCCGGCAAGTCCCAGGCGAACAAGCGATATCTATCGCGTTGCGAAATATCGATTGTGCTCCTTAAAGACCGCACCACGCGTTCGATGTAGATATTTCTTTTCAGGTCTTCTTGAATATAGAGTACGGCACCCGATAACACGAGATATAGTCGTAAATGTCCTGTCCTGTACAACCTAGATGCAGTATCGTGTCTAAGAGTAGATAGATATCACTATCGCCCCAGTCGCCGGTAGTCTCGCAGAGTATTCCCAACTCGGTACGCGTCAGCTTCCGACTCAATAAGCCTAAATCTGCCGATGTATTGTTCTAGGGTTGTCTTGTTGCCGATGTACCAAGGTAAAAGTTGCGCAAGGGTTTGCCAGTCTTTTTACGGTCGAGTAACGTAATGCGCCAAGGTGTCTCTTCGGATATGGAGGAAATTCTGCACAGCAGCACAGTCCACGTTGCGACCTCTTTGTTTATAGGTCTGAGTCGGATGTCGAGGAAGATGACAAGGGCGGGGTCGAGGTGTCGAGGTGTCGCGGCTGTACGCCGTATGAGTCGAGGTTAGGAGGATATGATGAAGGGAGAAGGTGACCAGACGTCGCGATCCTAAGTCATCTATTGGGGCAAAATGTCCGTAATCCTATGAACAAACCAAGTCGAGTCAGCACCTCCGAAAACAAGCAAATGAATGATTGAGAAAAAATGCAAGGAGACAAGAGCCTAGGCCAGCTTTTGCGATATTCATAGTATACAAGGGATGCAGGGTAGTGTTTGTAGACTTGGAGCTTGGTCACAGAACCAAGTAGTACCGAAGATATCAGTGATGCGAGATACTTGGGACTCTCAACCCGTAAAAAACACGACTAACCCATCCCAAGATCGCATATAGATCAAGTATAAGACGTTGATGAAGATGCGACGCGTGACAAGGACGTGAAAGAATGCTCAGATCCCAGAGCGGCAGAAGCAGCAGGTCGTGCAAACCAAGCAGTGGATATCGAAGCAACAAAAGAAAACGTGTGGTGTGGATCTAGAGCTCGCCGACTAAGAGAGCTGGAATGGGGGCAGCTTGTGATCCCAACATACCTCGAAGAATTATTTAGGACCCGAGACGGTAATGTCGAAGAACAGTGAATGGTAAAATAGAGAACGTCTTCACGGATAGTATTTAGCTTCCGCAAAGTGAACTGAAGAATTAAAAGGTTGTCGAAAGAATCAAAGGAAAAAAAAGTTATGTGTGACGATGGGAAGGAAAGGAAAAATAATGTTGAAATGATCAAATCGTAAGTATGGAATTTTAGGTAAGCGTAGGGTGGTGGTACGTGGGTACTTGATTTTTTGGGTAGAGGGTAGAGTGTAGGTAGAAGTGCAGGTGTGGTTTTGGCGGTGGACAAACCTAGTAAGTAGAAGTGCAGGTGGGTGGATTGTGCATGCGAGTTGGTAAGGAACAGGAGCAGGGACCACAAACCGCAACCTAAAGAAGGTACTTGAGTACTATATGTAGGTACGTGTACAAAATACTAGGAAAGAGCGAGAGAGAAAAATATGTCCGTGACTGCCTTACGTACCTTATGTATGTATTATATGTACTGTATTCTGCGTAATGTACCTTGAAGATATACGACTCAAGGTAAAACACACTGTACCCGAATCTGAGATGCAGCTGTCCATGCATTCATATGGTCAAGTATTAGGGGTGATGTTAGGAGTAGAGAGAAAAAAATTCGTCCGTTTAAATATAGGATTGATGTCAACAAACTTTTCTCCTTTTTCCTCTCGATTTTTCTCATAACCCTGCCGTCTTGTCAGGTCCAATGAAACCGCATCTTAGTACATAGGGCTACAGCTACTTAAGTACCTAAGTAGCCTACGTACATGCACGTTCGATAATACGCTAAAGCAAAGTTAGGTTTACACTAACCCTTTTAAGTAATTTACTTTCCACTGTGACTATCCAGTACTTTTTCAAGGCAAGTGTCATACTCATTTTTCGCACTAAGTATTTCGTTATTTTTTAACATTATGCTACACTGTCGAAAATACTCGGGAGTTTTCCGTTTATTCCGGATGAAAATATTTCTTAAATCTTTTCGAAATTTTCTACTAAAGCGTCTCTTCTCTTTCCCTTATGTTCCATTTGCCAGGCGAATATATGCAAATCATTGAATATAGTACGGTACCTACGCATAGTTACTTACATACCTACTGTACTTCTATCGTGCGGTTTCTATTTAAACGTTGAGAGAACCTGTCTGAGCACTGTTTATCTTGGCATTCACAGAGACAAATGCGATCCCGGTAAACGACCCGCAATATGCTCCGCTCATATTATCCGCGATATTGACATGATCTCCCCAGACATCCCGTCTTGCATAATGACTCCATTGCAACAAGTGAATGACATTAAGGGTGAATTTCTATATGAGAACCTGGAGAGTCGAGATGCGCGTGGAGCTCCCATGTCGGCCAGGCCTCTATCGCAAACAATGTCAATACGGAAATGCCGTCCATGCATATAGTACGCGTTAGGTGCATATGTAATGTGCAGTGCCAAAAGAAGGTGGAAACATTACACCTAGGTATGCAACATGTACATCTATTAGGTAAGTGTATGAAGTGATGCATGTGTAGGTATGTATTTTGACATTCGGAGGTACGGGTCTCGGGAGATTCTTCAGTTGACAGATCTCATTGGAAGCATGATGACGAGTGGCAAGCAATGAAAATACCGAAAATTCCAGTAACCTCCCGTCGGGACTGGTTAGACTGGCAGACTGGTCTGAGTGGCTTCAGCATCTTAAGTTGTCCAGGTGTTCAAGGGAGGTCAAGGGAGGATGTGGGATTTGGCTCGTACCGAAGACATGGTAAGATTTGATGAGACAACAGAATATCCATGCAATTTTGCAGTATGGGATGTAATTGCTTGCCTTATTTACTTCAATCCGGCTTTATGGAAGGACCCCGTTTCCATAAATAGCTGTTTAAAGACGATTGTGAACAACACCAAATTGCTTGTACGAGCATATTTCTCGTCATAAAAGCCGTGGTGAAAACGAAAAGATGCAAAAAGATCAGATGATTATGTAATAAGCAGTACCTATTCCAGTACCAGGTTTGAAAGCATTACCAGGTACACAGGTCTAGCATTTACCTAGGTAAGTGGGTACATAGTGCGCCCAGGTGCCTGCCTCGCGCTTAGGCCGTCCGTTTAACTTTGATTTTTCTTTGGTACCGGAATGAAACAGCGCGCCAAACAACCGGACCCGACCCGGTGAGCAAGTACAACCTGGCAGACCTTCCAGACCTGGACATGGCCTGGCACCTAGCACCTAGCACCTACCAACTAAGCACGTACCGTGTATATAAATATGTAGGTACTATGTATTACAGTATTAGGGTATTAGGTATTTTGTAGATACGTAAGTTTATAAGTTTAATGTTACTAGTTATTTCTCAGATATCAATTTTTACTTTTTAAGCATCAAATGTCGTCAATGTCGTATATGATGAATAATGAAAATTGCATCCTACGTACTAGTAACATATCATCTCTTTTTCTTTTCCCCCAGCGGAAAGACGCAGCCAAACCCTGACCCGGTCCTAAGGGTTTCTAACTATGTACGCGACGATGTCTCGTAATCCTAACCCGTATAGTGGTATAGTGTGTATTGGATGATGCTCAGGCTTCTAACTTGGATCGAATTCAAAGGAATATATCGAAAATATCACTGCGGCATACTCAGCTGAGGGCCGATGCAGCCATCCGCAAGTCATGGCCTCGTGAGGTCGTACATGCTCCTCAGCTACTCAGTCAGAACAGGACACGAAACGATACGAAACCACGTTCTCAACAGTGCGTCTTCTTATGTGGGTTACGACAACTCTTCTGCCGTTGCCCTACGGACCTATGGGATGGATGCTTGTGGGGAAAGGGACATGTACTCATCAGCCAACGTACCCCGGCGCATGAGGTTCCTAGACAGGCTTGAAATTAGCACCATTCCAAATATGGCAAGATTCTGGAAGATTTCGAGAAACGAGACATGATTATTTTTATTACTACGTACCTAAGTAGTAAAGGCGCTATCCCGTCTAGCCCGTCTAACGCAACCGCTACCGCTGTGCTACGATGGCGTACATGAGCATACATGTATTAAATGATGCTAACAACAAGAAGAAGTCCCGGTAATTTAGTAGTCTCAAAGTTATTGTCATGGCGAGTTGCATTTTCTTCCCTCCTTATTTCGATATGATAATCTTTGATCTCATGGTTATCATGCTTTACTCCCTCGGCATGGGGGCATGTTTAGCCATGGCCCTCCCTTGGATTGGTTTAGGGAAATGGATCGTTGCTTGATCCGTGACATGGGAATCTCCCGCGCCTTGTCTAGCGGCACCTTCATTTCACAGGCATTACGACAATGACATCAATTCATTTCGAGTCTCGGAGCCAAAACATTCTCGAAGCTTTTCCGCGTTGTTGGTGCCCAGCGCTAACTCACTGTGTCTGAACAACAACAAGAAATATATTGAATATGTGCCCTCCATAAGTCACAAACCTGTGGGGAATAACGGATAACCTTGATTATTTCCAGGCTTCTACTCAGAAGCGAACGAGTCCCTGCACTCATAGCTTCCACTTTGTTGTTCTAGAACCACGCTAATCGTCAGCGAGGATGTTCCATTCAACTAGATTGGCTTGTTCCCGTATGTATACCTACGCAAATAATATAGAATGTGTTTTTCTATTAAATGACAGCGCTCATCTCCCCAAGGAAGCGGCAATCATGCCAACTTCTTCAAACTTCCTTATCACGGCAGTTCTAAGCAAGGTCGTCTATCGAACTAGCCCAATTGCATCCTTAGTACGGAATATCACCTTGAAAAGAGCATCGACAGTTAAATAATTATCCAAGTTAAATTAATGCAAGACTATGGAATGCACTTGTTCTGATAGTTGTTACCGCATACCTACCTAGTAGTTATTGGTTATCCCTTAGGGGTATCATGTGAGTCAACAAAGGAAAAAACGAAGCTCTCAAGCATAGTAGCAGCTTATATCAGGCCGCTCATAATTTACACAACATATGATCGTGTGACGAACTAAGAACAACCCTAAATGACTATGACCTCTCATAGCATGATACCTTGCCAACGGAATTAATAGAGTTTTCGATATCACAACGCCTCCAGCTATGATCAAAGTAGGAGAATCCTTGGCTTCATCGTCCAGCCACCACTTGTAGTCAAAAAAACCTACCAGGAAGAGCGTGTGATGCTTCGCTTAGGGACGCTATCGTCGTGTTCTAACTCAAGAAGGTCAAGTACCAAACTCGATGCAAGATTAGTATATGCTTGGAACTGGGTCCAAAGCCTAAGACGAAAGAAAAAACTGCCAGTGCATGCCACGTTGCGAGCTGACACATAGTTCCTCAAATAACAACTAGTTTGTAAGGTCTGAGATCCACCTCGAGACGATGCCAGCAACCCAAGCATGGTGTTGTAGTAGATTTAGGTTGTTGTTCCCACTCGACACGAAACATAGACCATTATATCGGTTTATAGAAGCGACTGAAGTAGAGCTTCCAACAATAGAAGCAACTCATCGCAGTCTTTTCGTCTATTCTCGTCGAAATATGGTTTACACATCTCGACCTCCACTGACGTATCGAACCAGGATGGTCCACCACAGGGCACCACAAGGCGTAGCTCATGAGGATCTTACGGTACAAGTTCGGATCAGGATATCTACCCGCGGCCCGAGAGCTAATAGTTTAACGGCCATGCCGTAAAGGAGTGAGAATAGACCTCAGGAAACTCTATTTGGGAAACGCGAAATTATTAGATCTCGGCGCAGCCCGAGTCCCCAGTCACCGCGAAGGCGCTGGAGCTTTAGGACGATGGTAACGATACAACACCCGCATTTTCTCCTTTGATTCCGTAGGCCTAGTCGAGTGCATGACCATCTTCAACTCCCTTTGTAGTGGACACTAGTGGCTGGTAATTAGATGAATGATCAATAAGGGGTGCCGCTAGTTATTTTTATCTGATGACATACATGCGTTCGATACAACCGCCACAAGGATCTTTAAACACAATCCATATCAACTATCTGATTGTTAGATGAAATCGATATGCTTCATGCTGCATTCTCAGCATTACGCATGTAAGGATGGCCATTATTCAAGAAGTCTCTAACGAGGACAGACCTTAACCTCGATATCAAGGGTGGCGCATAGTTGAGATCGACGTTCAGGAGTACCCGAATACCTACTTGTCAATTCTAATACATGCCATCTCCACGCTGGGATATCTCGCTACCGTTAGGTCGTCCCTGTCATAATGATAAAGCCGTCGAGAGTCGGCGTAGCGAGCTTGACGCCCTCACCGCTTAATACTGCTGAGCATTTTCCTATTACTTACTATGTAAAATGCTCTTGAAAGGCGGCAGCCAAAAAAGGGTCCACCGGTACATATATCGTAGATACAAACTACGGCCGTCTCCATCAGTGCGCATGATAAGTCCCAATATGATGTTATTGCAAAGACGGAAAAGCGCCCCTGAAAAGATAACTAAAGCTAGACATCAGCGGCTATCTCCCGTAGCGAAGATCTTAACAAGTTCCCAGGACCGCCAGGTGGCCATGACAGATTTGCGTACATACGCACATACGCACATACACACATACATACATACCTACTTGTTTACCTATTATCATTTCGGTAGCTGTTCAAGGGTCTAGATTGAGGGTTATGCCCTTGAATTGCTGGTATAATATGCTCGAAAACGAAGAAACCAAATAGGCGGTGCACGTACCGAATAGTGAAATATTATCGGCGCATATCATTCGATAATAGTATGCGACGCCTGGCAGCTGTCGCCCTTGCTCGAAAGTCGGTTGTCGGCCTGTCAACTCCATTCTGTCAAACCAGGGTCGCCCCCGTCAGCACGGCTCCCGGATCGCCATCCGCGCCCATTCAAGCCCCATTCTTGCTGCTACGTATTATGGTAGTAGCAGACCCAGTGCTACCTTGCGTGAACCCAGAACCGGTGAGAGCCCTGGTCCGAAGGTCCCTTGCCTGCCAATGCCACCCCTGAAAACCCTTCTACTGGGTCAACCGACGCTCTGGGACGCAGAAATGCCCGAGGAGAAGAAGCACGGTTGCCCGGGCGCTTTCATCGTGCGTCTATTCGTCTGCTCTTCTATAGAACACAGTTCACAATCTAGTCACTCCGGGCGGGATATCTCTGTGAACTCGCTCGGTTATCGACGAACCTTCTCCATAGCACCATCTCTCGACTAGTTTGCACGTGTGTTTGCTCTCGGGCTTCTCCCTCATCAACCAAGACCCTTGCTCGTGCAAGGACTTCAGACAACGCCTAGACCACTTGCGTCAAACTTCCGAACCAGCGAATTTGACGTATCTCGCCATTTTTCTCGAGCGAACCCATGTCTTCCGTTACACTCCCCATAATTTCTGTTTACCTACGTTGACGTGCATATGAGCCTAGTCGCGCAACCAGCCACAACGAATAAATCGGTGAGGCGGACGTGTCTATGGCTTCGACGGACCATTGCCCACCAATATAACACGTTACGAAACCGATATCGCAGCACATCGTCAAACACGCGTCAAGATAATGTTTTGTTTGATATATAGACGTCTATATAAATGTTAGGCGGTGTATGTATATGTTCTTGGCATTTGTTTGATAGCATTACACCTAGCAGACTTTGAATTGCTATATTAGAATGGTTAATATATTCAATGATCCTCCGCTGATGGTGGCACAGGCACAGTTCACGTTTAAGCTGCTTACTCGAATTCTAGCACCCGTTTTAGCGACGAGCATAGGGGAATCAAGCCCTGCGTCTGTGATCAGTAGAAACACTATTAGCCACCACATCCGAGCGGAAAGCGATGCAAATTTAGTACATAACCATCTAGATTCTAACCTAAGAGAATTCACCGCTTTAATTGAATGCATTAGCGCTTCGAGATCGTGATCGCTGCTCTTACATAGTAAATTCTTCACCGCACCGACCTTCTGACTATTGAGTTTGTCCTTACCGCAAGACAGCTAGCGGCGGGAAGGACCCGATGCAAGTAAGAACACCATCAATGCCATCATATACTCATTATTGGGTTGCAAATTTCGAGGTGAATTGTAAAGGTTGCATAGACGTCGAAAAGATAGAATTATATTCATGTCTTGAATTTTACTCAGCTCACATACCCCTTTTCTAAAGGGACTACTGAAAACCTCATGCATGCACGCATCGCCCTCGACGCCCCCGACGGATCCCTTGTTTGCCCTCAAAGTTCGAACCAAGTAAGCATCACATTCGCTATGATATGAATCTTAAAAGTGACAAGAGACCCTTTATTAGGTAGAAAATAGATCCATCCATGTTGATTCATCAAAATAGCAATAGTATCCCTATACCATCACTCCTTTATTGCGCTGTTCCGCAATATAGAACCTGAATAGGTACCTAACCAAGCACATAAATATCAAGAGAAGTGCAGGATATCTAAGTAATACTGTATTTCTTTATATCCAATATAGTGCCGACAAGTTACTGATTAATATGTAGGTACCTACCTACCTGTACAGTATTGCTCATCTATGTTGTACTATTGCTGATGCCCTTCTGCCTAAGGCCGATGGTGCACACGCCTAGTGAAAATGTCTCCTATTACTTGCCTCGGAGTCATGTAAAACCTGCATTAAGGCTGCATTGAGGCTGCAGCAAGATTTCTAGGATTTGGGGGGTAATATATTGACATTCATTCCCTCGGGATACGACTCGACTGGCTCCCGTCAACTTGACTAGTACCAAGCACTGCAACGCAAACCTTTTGCAGAGTGGTGAATCAGCCTTGTATATGCTGACACGGGAACTTTTAATAAGGCTCTTTCCGTGTTTGACGGGATAAAAATCCTTGAGGGTACAACACGGCAGGAGTTGTGGGTTATCGTAAGTTTCGTGCCATAGTGGTTAGTATATACCTATTAACAAGACTTTTATAATGACATCTGACTGAATTGGAGTACTCCTAGGTACATACAATTTTATATCTACGATGTATCGACAATTGTATCTCCTAGGGATTAGATGAAGCAACTAAAGATGTAGGGAATAATCGCTAGAAAGGCCCTAGAATCCGAGCTACACGCTATCTACGGCATAGTCTTCCTAATTGGAACAATCTCGGCCTTCTAGACATCGCTCACCCTGCTGGCGGCAACTTAGCATTGACGGTAACGATGTTACGTACCTGGTTAGGATGTGGTACCGCGGTACTAGATTGATGCCCAATCGCCATGGAAGTGGTTCGTGCCCATCGATGGACCTTGTTTCTAAGAAGCTCGATAAAAGATGATCTACCAAGAAATATCCGACAACGACAAAGATCAAAGAAAGATCAACGGCGTCCCGAAGTTCTGTTGATGCCTTACAACATTTCAAGAGTTCGCAAGTGTTGGGGCATGAACAAGGCCCGTTCGGCAACGACGAGATGAGGCAATGACAGATAATGTGGATAGTCTCAACGCGAAGGTTTGTTTCATGCGGTTAACTAGTTAGTGTAGTCGAGATGTTGCTCATTACAAGGCTAGTTGATCCCTTCAGGGGGCGAACACGTTTTTCTCGGGGTCTGTCGTTAGCTCGTATCGAACCGTCGGGTCGTCTCCCGCCAGCTAGTTTTCCTAGTCGCGATGTAACTTCGCCTTTTTAAGACATTGCCCAAATCCTCTAGACGAAGCCACCTCTGGGAAGAAACAGTTAGGTTGATCAGTGTTGTCTCCACTTCATCATCGACGTGCAACCCCCACGGGGCCTTGAACTACGAGCTTAGGTGATGCGCTAGAAAGTCAAAGCGTTGTCTTAGATACATCGAGAGGTCCATTGGGAAAATTCTGAAGGATGGTAATTTGCGTGAATAGGCATAGCAGGGGGTTCCTTACTGCATGGTTGATATTCGATCTATGCAGGTCACCTGCAATGGCTGGCGTTGGGATCGATAGTCAGGTCCGGCTTGATATGCTTGCCTCGTCAAACTTTGTGACAGCTTTTACGATGTAAGATTATGGCTTCCTGTACTAATATTAAATCGAAGTCTGGCCCTAAAATGAGTATGCAGCTCCTGACAAATCAAATGCTCTCGATGAAGCCCCTATTATACTCCTACGTCATTTTTTCCTCAGTTTACAGCTAACATTGGGGTTATAACGAAATTAATATATTTCAATGTAACGGGTTATTGTGAAAATTTTGTCGAGGCGTAGTTCACTGCATGCCAGGGGATGTTTGTGGAAGCCCTGGTCTAGCAGAGATTAGCTATTAAGCTGATAGCGTGAAGCAGTTCACTGGGCTAGCGTGTTGCACCAAGTTACAAGACTAGAGTTTCTACGAATAGCTATTATTACTTGCCTAAACATGTAGGTTATTCCCCAAACTTTAGGTCACGGATGAGGTGGTACGTTCCTCTTGGCTTTAAACCAAACGACTTGTCATAATTCTTGATAGCGTCATATACTCGTCACTGAACACCTTTCCTATTTTTCTTTTGCAAACTGTAAAAATTGCCATATTCGGGGTTGTATTCGTAAGCAGTTGGTTCAATATGTAGACAGAGTAATTGAATGCCGCCGAGTCCTAGGGGGGTGCAAATTTCCTCCTGCACGGGGTTAGCGCCGCGGAATTCTTATTTCACTTCCATTTTATCAACCTTTCTGCAAGGTCTCCATGCTTGTGATTCAGCAGAGAATCTCTCACTTGGAGTTCAGATCAAAAATAGATCTACCGAGACCATATGATGGAGTACGGTCAGTTGTTTTCCCCTGAGAAACATTTTATACCGAGGTAGTCTTGATCAATTTACTTCCCATCTACCCGGGTACTCACTGCGACAGCTACCTTTTAGGAACGCCACTGGACTAATCCTTCTTCTAGAAAATACCTTCAGCCAATTCAATGTCTAGAACAGGACTTCGATATTCCCACACGAAATATTTCATCAAATACATGCCGATGTAGTCAAGCGAAAACAATACCGATTCCCCGATCGTCTTCCGGCCATTCTGCCCCCTAGATTGCATTCACAGAAAGATCTTTTCCTGTTATCCTAGCGTAGACGTTACCCCGAGGATCAGAAGCAGACGCGGAAGAGACGGACAAACAATTCTATGACTAAAATTTGATGCCTACACGCGTAACGCGACGACGATATCTACACCTTTGTGCCACGTGGGGGTTTACACCTTCATCATAAGAGAAATACCTAACCCGTTTCTTGGAAGAGTTTCTCTGAGGCATATTCCCTCATATCTGCCCTAAAGAAGCACGTGTAATACCTACTAGGTAATTTCTACCGACAATGTCCTGGATAATCCCTTTCACGCCAAGCGACTATAGATAAAATCTAGCTACAAGTATTATCAGACGAAGATGTCTCGATAGTAGCATACGCTTATAATCAAACGCTTCGATATGATATTCTCTTCCATGACCTATGTTATCTTAGTGTGGGAGGCACTAAATATCACGCAAGCCGCGTGACTAGTTCGTAAGGCGATGCAACGCGACCATCCACACTGACGATGTACTGGTTCGGTATAACAAGCGTAATCGCGTTATCCTTATGGGCCCTGCCGGCATCCTATTAATTAGTACAACTCCTTGGCTGTAACGAGCTAGCACTATGTACATTTGATGTTGTATTGGACTAGGTCGATGACAGGTCTAAAGAAGGTAATCTAGATTAGTTTCCCAACCGGTCCCAAACTATTGTATCCTTCCATGTCAGTATCATTTGAAATTCCTTTAGAAATGATATACATAGTACCAATATAAACTCCAACATTTCGTCAATGTTTTCAATGAGCTTGTGAGAAGTAACAATCCCTTAAGAGATGGGCGGTGAAATTCAGGTCTAATAATTCAATATTTTCTACTAAATTTTCGAGATAGAATCATTCCATGATTCTGTATCTGTTGCAACAAGAGAAAACCACACACTTTTTTTAATGGTAGGTGGCTCTAGACAAGGATTATATGAGCCGGACAAAGATGCTCACCAATCAGAATTAACATCGCACTTTACTTGAATTTTGGTTGGTTTTGAGATTATGAAGGTCTTAGGTGAGGCTATTTAGAATTTAACGACGAACTAGTAGGTAGGTATGTTTTGCGTGAGTTGATATGTAGGTAGGTAGTAATACTCTTCGAGTCAGCATAATACAACCTGACACATTGACAGCCAACATCAGTCTGAGGAAAAGCACTATAACTTGTTCAATTAAAAGTTATGTGGTATATTACAAGCTTTAATATATATTTTGCACCTTTTTAGTAGTATGTTTGTGTTACTATCATCAGTCAGGGGCTGTCTTACGTAACCAACACCCCCTATTCACATCATGTTTAAGAAAAATGTGTCTTTGAACCCTTACTTCTCCCTGTGGTGAGTTGGATGTTTGAACTCTCGTCGTCTATAAGGTTTCGACGATAGGACCTGTATACACTTTCCTAGCCTGTAAACCATAATATGATACGCTGAACAAGATCACTGTCCCGCTGACTAATATGGACCAGTTCATATTCTGAGGGGTGACATCTCTGAAGGCTGGCCAGAAACTGAAAAAGAAGGTAAATGCCAAGAAGAGGCAAGCAACAAGGTTGTTTGCGATTCCTAACAGACCCTTGATACGCCAAGGTCCCCAGACTAAGATTGAATTAGTTGTATTGGCAAATTGACTATCGCGGCTCGCTTGAGGGCTTCGAATGTCCCCCCTTAGTCGACGATAAAGCAATAGCGAAGCTGTGATTAAGTAGGATCCGAACAAGCCAGCGATCGAGATAGAAATTGCCCCGTTAAAAGCAGCAGAGCCTCCAATGTTGATCAAGGAGAGACACATCGAGATTACAACTGTGACCATTACAGCGTATAGCGGAACACTGGTCTTGGAATTGACCTTCCTGATAGTTCTCCATCCAGGAAGACCACGATCGCGCGCGAAAGCCCAGTAAATGCGTGAAGCCGACGCAAGGATACCCGTTGTGGCGCTGAAAGACATGATGAGAGGGACAACTGACATCGCGGTCGCCGCTCCACTAACCTTCGCGGGTAGAGCTTGCTTAAATATCGCCATGAACGGAAAAAGGGGGTTCTCAGCT
Organism: Annulohypoxylon moriforme; assembly: GCA_022695765.1. Taxonomy (NCBI): domain Eukaryota; kingdom Fungi; phylum Ascomycota; class Sordariomycetes; order Xylariales; family Hypoxylaceae; genus Annulohypoxylon; species Annulohypoxylon moriforme. The sequence goes on from MU403173.1 coordinate 122,742, forward strand.
AAAGCTTCGTTAATGTCTCCTACGTAATACAGCGTGACGACAACCATAGCGAAACCCAGACTTCCGTTGACCGCAAGACCAGTAAGGAGGGACCTTGGGACAACGAGAGGGGCGTCTCGAATCTCTTCTGACATCTTATTAATGGTAAGTACTAGGAAAAGTAAGATCACTATGAGGAGACTTACGTGGATAGCACCGTCGGCGCCGACGAAGGCAAAAACGTTCCCGATTATTCCAATGCAGAACGAAAGCCCCTGAGTCTGCCAACCGCCAAGATTCACCCATGTATTCCACACTGCTTCATGTTCATTCTTTGTGCCTAGAAGCGTCAAGGGCAAGATGACGATGAAAAAGCCTAAGATATGAATAATAAGAACAACGCCTTCGAATTTTGCAAGAACGGATCCGATGACCGAGTTAATCCCATACGCCAGTAGAATTACGGCCCAGAACAAAAGGGTTCCATGCCAGTTTTGCATAGTATTAACGTAATTGGGATGTGTAAGTAGTACGAGACCCTGGATCAAAGAGCCTGTCAGGAAGGCGGCGGATGCTACAAAGGCTTGCCAACCAGTAATAGTCAACCAGCCGGTAAAATAGCTTAGAAAACGTCGGCACCAAGGCGGCGACAGCATAGAAACCCAGTGGTATTGTCCGCCGGATGTCGGTGCCATAGATACCAATTCCGATAGAATTATGAAAATTGAGAATGTGCCTGCCCAGACGATCAGGTATCCGACGATGATGCCGGTTGGACCGCCACTAAAAACGTCAGCTAAATCAAACACGAGGGGATGTGAAGTCTTACTTTTGGAGTCCTTGAACGAAAACTCTGGAAGACAGTATTAATTGATTATATTTCTGTAACTTGTGATAGGGATTACGTGCATCAAGGAGCCCTCCCAGGTAACTAGAACCGTACAACTAAACCCGAGGATGGTAAGGAAGCCAAAGTGCCTCCTGAGGACCGGCTTCTTTCCGAGGCGTGCTAAAGCGGCATCGTCGCGAGAAACTGGACCCGAAATGACAGGCTCAAAAACGCCTCGAAGCGCATTGTAATTGGGGCCTTTCGACATCTCGTAGGCTGGCATATTGGCGGGAAGGTCAATAATCAGAGATTAGCATGAGATAAGTGCCTTCGCTGGACCACACTGGAAGAATAGGTGATCTTCTAAAGCAAATGACTGGAGATGAAATGATGGATATAATTAACGTCTAGTTGTAGACAGGTTTCGAAGGACTTCACTGATGTCTTACGGGTAGTCGGCATAGAGGATGTGTAAAGTGCATCTTCGATTACCTCCCTAGGGTGCCATAGACGTCGTGCATGTAGTAAGGGCCACAAGTTGCGTAACAATGTCTTGAATCCGACAGGCGATTTCCATTGGATGCCTTCTCATGGCCTACCCTCCCAGACCCCAAACACACCTATAGGAGTGCTAAGTATCATGGACTTCCTAAATATACCGATGGCTGGACCGCCTCCAATGTCATCAAGTGAAGCCACGTCGGCACAGCTCCGATTGAGATGCAGTATTTACCCTGTCAGTAACTACGCGCGGGAATCCCTCGAGTTCGGTGAAAAGCACTGTGGTACACAGTACACGTACGCTCACACTCGTGGATTTAACGTGACTCGGATGTGGACCAAGATATATCGCAAAAATACATCGTTGAGATGATCAAGTGGTTACTAAGCGAGACATTATATTGTAGTTGAATTTCTAACTGTGTGTTTAGTGTTATGTTCCGATCTTCCTGAGAACTTCAAAGAGGATGGATGAAGCAAACAGCGAGACGAGCCATGTCGCCCAGGTAGCCATATGGTTTCTGTTCATCACGTCAATCCTCGTCGGCGCCGCCCGTCTAGGAACGAGGTACGCAATGACTTCAACGCTAGCCTGGGATGACCGAATTATGATTTTGAGCATGGTCGCCTATTTGTCCCAATGCATTGCGGCGTCTGAAATGGCATCGAACGGGCTTGGGCAGTCTCTCAGCAGTCTAAGCGAGGTCTCAATTGATCAGTTTCTTAAGGTAAGAGTATCTACCTACCTGTCAAACCACTAGACGAATGCTATATTGATAATATTGATTTCCGAAGGCGGGCTACGCTAATATCCCCCTCTTGATCCTGACACTTGCTCTAGTCAAGTGGTCCAACCTGGCTTTTATCAAGCAATTGAGCACAAGAACATTTGACCACCGCACAAATTTCGGACTCGGTCTTCTCGTCGGACTTTGGTTCTTGTCGGGAATCATCGTCTCTCTATTTCAATCGCCAATGCCGTCCCCTTGGGCTTACAATAATGATGATGGATCCATTGATAGGGTACCTATGTTAATGCTAGAGATGTTACATGGTTATACAGCTAATATTGAACAGAGGGCTTGGTGGACGTTCCTAAGCGTGATGAACATGTTGACCGACGTCGGAATAATAGCCACATACTGCTCGCTCATGGCGCGGCTGCAAATCTCTCTCATAAAAAGGGGTATCCTCTTTGGTATATTCTTGACCCGAATTCTGTGAGCTGATACTGTATTTTACGATATCTTCCTGAAGCTGATGCATGCTGTGCTAGAGTCATTGTGGCTACCGGAGGCCAGCTGGCAGCGTTTTGGGTCGCATACGGAGATCCAGATATAAGCCGAAGCGAACGGGTTCCCGTCATATGTAATCAAGCTGTGGTGTGCTTAAGCGTGATATCATCCTGTCTTCCTTACCTGCGGCCGTTCATGGAGAGCCTACAGTCTGGGGTCGGCCGAATCGAGAACATAGGGTCTGAAGACGAGCTTGCTGATTCAAGGCCGACACCACAGTCAAACACATACTGTATGAATGGTTTGGCTGACAACTTTTGAGTCTAAAAGTGCAATATTGGTGGCGTACTGGGTAGTTTTATGGCTTGATGGGTATATCTATGTTACATAACATTGTCTCGGCTGCGTACACGGCACTTGTTGTTTGTCTAATCTGTCAGAAATGACGGACACCCTGCAACCTTCCACCTGCATTAGGAATCCTTTTTAGGTGGTGGTGTAGGGGTCTATGAGACCGGAGTAGACGGTCGTGTTACACGATGGAGTGGGGTTGAGAAAGATATCTCAATCTATATTCCTCCCGTTGACTCGTGCTCGGATGTTTTCTAATTCGTTCGTTGAAAAAAAAAAAAAAAGAAGAAAAAAGAAGCACTTATATGAGTACCTAGGTACTTTCTAATTCATGGGGATGAGAGGAAGGCTGGTGAAGTGGCCACCTAAGAAGTAGTTAAGCGTCAAAAAGATTGGTATACTCACAAAATCATAGGATCAACCCGGATGAGAAATATCAAGTTCTATAAAATCGAATTAAACTAATCCATGAAACACCCCTATTCATCACGTGGGGCTTTAGTTTCTTCGTGGGCATGAAAAAGAATGAATAAAATAAGTCAGGAAGAAGCCATTGAAGGACAAGACGCTGAGGAATGGTTCCAAAGGGCCACGTCGGCACTGCTTACCTACCTAGTACCTAGTTACACAAGTGACAATGTGTATAATGAAGCACACCCATAGGTTGGTTAATAAAGCAACCCTTCTTTCTTGCAAGGTTAACCCAGCTCTCTCGACGCCCCTTATTGAAAGTATGATGAGGTACACCTTAGCGCCATTCCTGTCTTACGCATCCGTCCGTCCAGTCCGAGCCGTGTTATGACCGTATAGAACAAGCACAAAAAAGCACTGTACGATAGCTATCCCCTGATTACCTAATCAACGCTTCTTGCCCATTAAAACCAAGTTTCTGCACAGTGTTACCCGCATGGGCTCCATTTACCTTACCATTTTCTTTTTTTTTTTTCAGCTTTCAGCCCCGTCTCATATGAAGCAGGCGGCGATCATAATTGGGACGCTTAAGTCGGAATTGGCGACCGGGAATAAATCGCAGAATCCACAAGAGGGTGCGGATCGACAAGATCTCCTTGATAAATCAGCAGACATACCTGGTTGTTTGGTCATTGCGGATGTTACAGAATTCGAATCCCCCAAAATTACGGGCATGTTTCCGTGATCTATATTACGTATGTTATTTAACTCGAGATTATTCGCACAAAAGACTCATGTAGCTAATTGGAAAGAAATAAACTCAGGAGCGTATTATAGTGAATAGCAGACTCTAAACTTGTCTCCTAATGGTATTGTTCGATTATTTATTGGCGTAGTTGTATATCCATGGATAGGAACGAGAGCCGGGGAACGCTGTAGTACACCTGGAATTTAAGTGTATTGGGCAGTAACTTACGCCTCTAATAAGCGTATGCTGTGTAACACAAGGGATAGATCTAAATCACGGTAATGCAGTAGAATCGATACATGAGACACTATAATCCAGTAGGATGTTTTATGAATACCGTAGCGGCAATATATGGGTGTTGCAAACGGTTATTTTAAGGTCAAAAACCGTTATTTTTGACCAAGAATTATTTGCAGGGCAAAAACCGTTCGTATTGGTAGATAATCGTTTTCAAAATGCTTAAAAAATGGGTATATGACTTAAGAAATCATTTCATTGAATACTTCTTACTAACTTTATAATAAAGTTTAAAACGTTACTTTTTATAATATACGTAACCCATTTAACTTAATTGTAAAACACGTAAAATACGATTATATAATATTTATAAAAATAAAATAAAATATATTTTCCTAGTAAAATAAATTTATAAATATTTAATTTTTTAAAAAAATAAAATTTCTTTTTAATTTATTATATAAAAATTTACGGTTCGATTTTTAATAATATTAAACTTTTTAAATTTTTAATTAAGTCCACTTATTTAAGCCAATCAAAGTAAAGTAAATTTCCGTTAATAAATTAAAAATCGTTTTCAGATCAAAAATCATTTACCCCCAACTAGACGGATCATAAAATATAAATCGTTTATGACGTCCGATAACCGTTTTTGAAACACCCCTTTCCCGCTACGGTATAAACTAAGGAACGTCTAAAGCAGTTCAGCATCTGACAATAAGTAAATTTGTTGTAGTAAAATATAAGTTGAGAAGTGAATATATCCCGAGGTGTAACTTGGAGTTCACCTATGAAAAACTATATACGGTCGAAAGAGAGGCACTGATAGTGTCAAAGGTGTCCTATATCAGCATCTAGGCTTTAAGGCGGTAAAGGAGTGTTCCAAAACCGAGATCGTCGTAGCCGCCACTGCTACCGCCGTAGTTACTGCCACCACCCTCGACGCCATCGGTACTATTACCATTCACTTGGTCTCGGTATAGCTTGGTCCACGAAGCGTCTAGGCCTTTGAGATCTGCGTAATGAGCATACAATAGCTCGAATCCAGGTCTATGGGTGTAACGGGCATTTGCACTGATCACAGTTTCGTTTCCGAGGTAGCTATCGTACCACGTGTAAGGCACGTCGTAGCCAGTGTTGTATTTCGATACATATTCGGCCCTGTATACAAAGTTAGTCATTGTCTACTACTGAAGATAGTCATTGGGATAGGTAATAGGGACACCTACGCAGCTAGACCCGAGTTGCTCATCTCAGCAAAGAGATCTTCTCCTTGGTTATATCCTTGCTGCATGATAACACCAAGTAGCGCTAGATCTAAGGTAGCGTGGCCCTGGTCCCGGCCCGCTTCCTGACCCTGCGACAATCTCTTGCCGGTTCCGTCTTCAGTGAAATTGGCATAGATGAAGTTATTGATGGCACCTCTGCCGTCTCCGTGTAGGAAGTAGTCCCGGCCCCAGTTGTACATGGTCTGATTGTCGGTATAGACGCCAATGGCCATCATGGCGGCAAGGTTGCAGAAGTCCCAGTTGGCCCACTAGATCATTTCATGTTTAGCCGTTGCTCAATACGACCTAATGGTATAGGGGGATTTCAGGACAGTTATTCATCCCAATTTTCAGAAATTACAAAAATGCTACACTTACGTAATGGTATTCATCTTGATCGTTGTGCGTATGGAGAAACCGATAGTTGAGGGGATAGAAGACGTTCGTGAGCATCGTCTTCAACTTGTCCTGAGCTGTGGCGGACCACCCGCTGTAGTCGCGCATCAACTCGGCCGCATTGGCCATCTGGTAACCGTAGATCCCTGCAGCTAGGAACCCATTACTATCGCCACCGATCGCCGTCAGGGTTGTTGCCCATGCGTTCAGGATATTAATAGAGGCATTAGCGTAATCCTCGACGCCTTCGACGTGCCAGCGTATCGCAAGTTGGTATGCAGCATGTATATCTTTGTAGAGGATGGCATAGTTTTGAGCGTGAGTGCCGTCGGAACCGCGATAGATCACTGCCTGCGCGTTGGGCGTGTACGTTGACTGGGCAAGTGAGTTGCTACTGAGCAACTTGTATGTCGTGGTCCAAGGATCCTCAGCTTTGCTAACAAAATTCTTAACTCTAGTCAAGTCATCTGTAGTATGTAACAAGCCGGGGTGAACGAATGCGACTGCTGAAGAGGCCAGGCAGGCCGACAGGAATACTTTCAACATGATGAGACCTTAGGTAAAATCTTAAACGAGTGGAAGTAAGTTCAATGATAAGATGCCTTGGAAAAGCATTGTAGTGAGATATTCGAAGAGAAGATTCATACCTATATATGTTACCTACCTAGGTACCTACTCGTCCTTTCGCTGCCATTCAATAAACCTCGCACTCCACTAGGTACGCATATGGGCCATCTTAGACAGCCCCCGACAAGGGCTCGGCGGTCGAGGGAACGAGCTTGTGCCTACAATTTTCCTCATGGTCTCTCCGGTGCTGTTGGCCCCATGTCTGCTTTCTGGGACCGGGAGAGCTACCGTTGGCGCGGGAGACGGACTGCCGGGATAATTCGTGGAAATTCCTCGTAGACCACGTTTAGGTGATGTCTTGATCCATGAATGTATCGTCCGAGGGTTTCCTCCTTGACGGAGATAAATACCATACGGAGTAGTTACGTATACTTGCCTGACATTGGACCATCATTGATGACCCGCAGATCCGCAGACCCATTATATTTCACGATCCTTACCATTAGCTTCCCTGAAGATATTTGAGGATCGTACAGGTCCAGATTGAATGCTCTTTCGGTTGAACCGGGTCGTGTTGAAACAGCCTCTAATTGATGGACTGGTTTCTCCCGTGGGAAAACCTTCGAGTGGTCCCTACCTTAACCCCTGATGGATCCGAAAAATCTGGGGGATCTTGCAAGGAATGTGTTGCAGGTTACGACGACTTTGGACGACATGATCTGTCAGCTGTTGACTAGATTCTTTGAGGATTAAGCTCTGACGGTTGAAAGTGGAGTTGTGGAGCGGTTCCGCCAACATACTGGGATCCTTGTCATTAATACTTTTATCGTGATCAGATCTCTGGATGAACATGTTATATGCGAGCCTATGAGATGTCTAGAAAGAAGAGCGCTGACTATGATGTCTCAGACATATATGTTTATGTCATCTTTTCGGATCCGAATCTATGTGTTACCATGTATGCACTCGGACTTACCTAAGCGTTATTCATCAGCATTTGTTTACATAATCGATATCCATTCCATGTCGTAGCGGCGTAGGTAATATAAGAGGGCTGGGCTTCTAATTTCGAATTGAAGCTAAAATCAAGTTCTTCGTCGTTCAAAGGGTTTTATATGTCCAATAATTAGGGGGAACTTCGATGGAGAGGTTTCTTGCAAGAGTAATTCAAAGTTAATTATCCCAGCATAATTACATAAGCTCTTAGACATCAGAGTTTCATTATGTAATATCTTATGTAAGTAGCAGTTTATTGCACAAGGCTTACATAATGACTCGACAATTGCGTCAAATGTTACTAAAATGAATTTCCACGCGGCCAAATGGTGCCTTGATACAACGCGGGGCAAATTTAGTTTTAAACCAGGCAGTTTGATAAACCTATGTGAAAGATCGTTACTTTCTCTCTAGAATTTTAGTCGTTGAGATACCCCTTGAAATCAACTTAGCAGATCGCCATCAGTACTGCAAACAACCTGCCCATCATGGCCAATAATCCCTACGAAGGTATGTTAAAATAGCTTCGATTGCAATGGAGGCCATCATCTTAAACTGACATAACATCCCACACACAGTCGAGCACAACATCAAAGCGCCAGCGCGCCCTCCCCACAAACGGCGACCGGACATGTCGAGCTTCACATCCCAACTGCACCAAATCTCCCCAGATTCCGACGACCACTCGCGCCTAGGTCCAACGCCCGTGGACGCCGCGGGGCTATACCGTCTCGTCCACGACCAATTCGCAACGCTGATCCAGGACGCCCCAACATCCGAGAACCAGTCCTTCCTCAGCGGATTGATGTCAGATCTGGAGGGCGACATCGAGGCTCCGCCGGACCATATCCCAGGCGTGAGGCAAGAATATCTCGACAGCCTAGATCGCGTGCCGAAGAAGCAGCTCAAGAAGGATGACAGCTGTCCCATCTGTGCCGAGCATTATTTGGATGATCCATACCCGTTAGTTGTTGAGTTGCCGTGTCATGGAAACCATAAGTTTGATCTCGAGTGTGTGGGTCCGTGGTTGCAGAGTAAAGGCACTTGTCCCATGTGCAGAAAAGACTTGACGAAGAAGAAGGTCGTAGATGTACCGAAAGATGACGAGGAAGAGGAAGATGATGTTGACGGATTGTACGGTTGAGGTTTGCGGGCGGGAGTTCTACAGAGGGCTAGATACGGAGTTGGCGATACCCAAAGGGAGATGCAATTCACTCATTAAGCTCAAGCGGAGTGATGTATTAGAGGGCACGATCGGAGTTGACTGCATTATAGAGTTCATGCCATACATTGACGGCAAACGATTGTTTAGACGCCCAAACTCCCCATCTGAATGCAGATATTTACAGCTTCGGAAGAACCCGAGCACAATACCATATTTAAGACAATTTAGTGTTCTTAGGCCCACCACCGCCACCACTGGCTTTCTTCTTCTGTCCACCACGCGATTTATCCTCTTCTTTACCCCTTCCTGCCTCGGCGAAGCCCTTGTCTGCAGGACTCTCATCTAAAGGGTTGCCATTGCTTTCTTCCGCAGCAGCCTTCTTCTCGGTCTCGGGGTCCGTCTTGTGCGGATTGTAGGCGGCATCCTGCTTGCTGGCGACCTCCTCATCTGTCCCGCTTTGCGTGTACTCGTGTGATTTAGGCTTGAAGGACTCGCGATCCATGTCATCTTTGTAAGGAGCGCGCAATACCGATGATTGGTGGATTTGCCTGGTCGCAGCGAGACGAGCGGCGGTTGATGTTAGATGAGTAGCAGGCCGAGTTCGTAGAGCTGTGCGCAGAGCCGTGTAGCTCGACATGGTCAGGATGAATTATTGAATTGGCAGTAATTGTTTCTTGTTATGTTGATGTAGGTCAAAAGGAGTTTGGAATTGAAAATTCATAAATTTGTAAATGTGTTTGTGACTGCTATGTTTAATGATATGAGCAATTCGTCGTAATGACGTCACCTAAGTCAATTGGGAGTACAGAGCAGGGGCAACAGTGGAAGTAGCTGGGGAGCTCCACTCTGGATTCGTAACACCTCGATGTCGTAATCCTTTTGCGAAGAATTTAAGTTTAGTCTACTTCATTATTTTGTAGAGCGGACCGTAGTACCAAATCCGCCAACCTGCCATTTTATTTTAAGTATTGAAATGTATATAATATATGAAATATAATGAAAGTTATTATTTATATTTTGTATTATATTATATAATGATTATAATATTAAAAACTTTTATAATTTATAAACGGTTTAATATATTATTTATAAATAATAATTAATATATTTAATTTTAAATATACGCTTTAATTATAAATCTTTTATAATTATAATAAAATTATTTAAAAATATTTTTAAAATATTTATTTAATATATAAGTTTTATATTTTATAAACTTATTTTTATATGTTAATTTATAATTAAAATTAAAATTATTTTTATAATATTTAAATTTTATTTATTTTTATTAATAATTATTAATATTAATAATTATATATATATTA